>JAJOZX010012529.1:0-104750 GCA_023014485.1 Bathynomus jamesi
TTTGTCCAAGTTATCCCATTGTATTGATTGGAATAATGTTTCAGTTTTGTTTCACTCTAGCAACATTGTTAATAGAAATATTCTTGAGTCGGCTATAATTCAACTTACAAATAACCTTAACATGAGTAAAGGTCTGTTTCAACTCGATCCCGTTGCTCTGAATTCCTTCAGAATGGATTTAAACAAAAAGGGCAGGTTGTTAAATCTTTGGTAAAAAATTTGTTTTTGTCTTTTGTTTCTCTTACAATTTTATTTTTCAATTTTTTGCTGTATGCGTGTATGTGTATGTATGTATGTGTATGTGAGTATGTGTGTGGTCATTGCAGTTAAATGTGTTTGTATGTATATGTGTGTATATGTATGTATGTATGTGTGTATATGTATGTATGTATGTATGTATGCAGTTAAATGTGTATATATATATATATATATATATATATATGTGTATGTACCTTATCTTACCTTACAACCTCACAAAGGTTCTGCGCGATGATTTCTCATTTCGCGAAGGTAAAGCTTGTATGTGTATATATATATATGTGTGTGTGTGTGTGTGTGTGTATATATGTGTGTATATGTATATATATATTTGGTTATGCGGGTATACATGTGTACATGTGTAGGTGTATTATTTGTAATTTTTTCAATTTATATTTATTTTATTTCTTTATTCTTTTGCGACCTACCGTTTTTTCAGACAATAATTATAAAAACAAATCTGGTAATTTTTTTCCTTATGCATATATATATATAATATATATATTCTGTATATATGCGTTTATATTTCGTATATATACCGTATATATGTTGTATATATATTTTATGGTTCTTTATATATCATCTAGGCATCATTTTGTTTTCCAATTTATATTTACTTGTACTTTTTTATTCGTTTGTGACTATAATATGCATGTTTCGGACAATAACTAAAAAATCTGTGGTAATTTTTCCCTTATAAATTGGTGTGCCTCTCTTAAAATTTATCTTTCAATTTATTATTATTATTTTTTATTATTTTTTTTATTTTTTTGGTTTATTTCTTTATTTCTTTGTGACATATATATCAATTTGGCATCATCTATTAAATTGATTGTAAAACTTCCCTTTTGAGCTTGAATTTGTAGACTCCACTTACAATATTTATATTTATTTTTATTTCTTTATTCTTTGTGACCTGTTCCATAAACAAGCCATTTGAATTTATTGAAGGTCGGCCAAAGTGCTAAAAGTGTCTTTTTATATATATATATATATATATATATATATATATATATATATATATATGTATGTATATATATTTGTGTTTTTTTTTATTTGCCTGTTTATTTCTTTATGATTATTTAGGCTGTGACATATATATCACTAAGGCACTATTTTGTAATTAATTTTTTCTCAATTATATTTATATTTATTTTATTTCTTTATTCTTTTGTGACCTGTTTCATAAACAAGCCATTTGAATTTATATTGAATGTCGGCTGAAGTGCTAAAAGTGTCAATCTCCCATATAAATGTTTGCTCCTCCCACAATTTTTTCTATGCTTACTATATATATGTATATGTATATATATATATATATATATATATATATATGTATATATATATGAATATGTATGTATGTATGTTTATTTTTGTAACCTATATATTGCCTTGATCTGTCCTTTCACTCCAGTGTTCCTGAGGATGTCATTAGACGAAAGCGCTTGAGCACCCCTTTGTGTTTCTTTTTTCCTTCGTGGTTTTATTCATCATAAATACTTTTCACGTGTCACTTTCGTGAAATAATTTTTCATATATATATATATATATATATATATATATAATTTTTTTTTTTAATTTGTTTGTTATTTCTCTTCCTCGTGTGCAGAACACTCCTCTATACTTACGTCGTTTCTATATATATATATATATATATATATATATATAATATTATCTCGCTCTAAGGGCAGAATTATACAACAACATAGGATTCAACTTGTAATTATATCTTTTGCATACAAAAAGCACCAATCTTTCAGCATTAATATACTGTACAGGGTGTACATAAAGTCAGGATCTATTTTTGTGAAGCACTTGGAAATTACATGGAATTCAATCATAAAATGATAAAGTGGTAACATTTATTAAATAATTAAGAGTAGGATTCGACGTGACACCCATCAGTATCCCTGCACAGCTCAAATCGTTCCGCAGCATTTCTAAACACATTCTGGAGCATTTGCGGGGTTATGTTATCTGCAGCAGTTCGTATACGTGTACGTAAGTTTTCAAGACTCGAAATCTTCGTCTGACAGACGTGCGATTTGATAAAGCCCTATGCAAAGAAATTTAAAGGGGTTAAATCTGGTGATCTCGCTGGCCAAGGTATGTTGCTTCCGCGTCCGATCCAGCGATTTGGAAAACGTCCATTTAGATAATCCTGAACAATTTTGGCATAGTGACAAGGAGCACCATCATGTTGATAGACGACGGTACTAACAATCCTATCCCCGTCGTCTATCAACATGATGGTGCTCCTTGTCACTATGCCAAAATTGTTCAGGATTATCTAAATGGACGTTTTCCAAATCGCTGGATTGGACGCGGAAGCAACAGACCTTGGCCAGCGAGATGACCAGATTTAACCCCTTTAGATTTCTTTGCATGGGGCTTTATCGAGTCGCACGTCTATCAGACGAAGATTACGAGTCTTGAAAACTTACGTACACGTATACGAACTGCTGCAGATAACATAACCCCGCAAATGCTCCAGAATGTGTTTAAAAATGCTGCGGAACGATTTGAGCTGTGCAGGGATACTGATGGGCGTCACGTCGAAAACCAACTCTTAATTATTTAATAAATGTTACCACTTTATCATTTTATGATTGAATTCCATATAATTTCCAAGTGCTTCACGAAAATAGATCCTGACTTTATATACACCCTTATAATGTCGGGGGTGCTTGACTTCACTTGACCTACTTATACTCGCAGGTGCATTTGGTTGCATATATATATATATATATATATATATATATATATATATATATATATATATATATATATATATATATATATATATGGTTCTTTTGCATTATCCTCCCAACACTAATTTTTTTATATAATGTTGGTTTGGTTTTGGTTATGGTACTTTATTTTCCTTCCATTATAAAAAAAAATTAGTGTTGGGAGGATAATGCAAAAGTACCATATATATATATACATGGGTTACGTCGTGGCTATTTCGCAACATCGCTTCTCATAGAAAGCATAGATGAACGAAATTAAGCGTCGTTGGGTCTGGGTTGTTGTTGGATTGCGTTGCGTCCGGATGATTTAGCGATCCGTTGTTCCGATTCCACGTAAAGCTGTAGGTCCCCTCCGTCTTATGACCCTTGTCGTTACGAAGGAGGTTAAACAGCCCCCAAAACATCAAACACACACACACACACACACACACACACACATATATATATATATATATATATATATATTATATTATATTATAGGTGTGCGCCTCGGTGATGTAGTGGTTAGCGTCGCTGACTACGAATCCATCGGCCCTAGGATCGAGACCCGATGACGGCAGACGCCAAGCAGCAAAACCCAGTTGTTCATCCTTCCACACAAATAAAAAATTGGTTAGTAGATAAATGGGTATTGGGTACCCTGGGTAGTCTAGTGGTTAAGACGCTGGGCTGCTGGTGGGGCGTGGTTCGAATTCCACGTTAAACTGTAGGTCTAAGGTGGAGTGACAAGTTCGACCTTCATCAGAATGAACAATTCGGGCGGAAGCAAAACCAAACCACGGATATATATATACTAAACTAAGGATAATACTGATGAAAGCTTGGAATATTTTCAGCCTTTATTTTGTGTAACATATAATCTAGTGTAAATATTTTGTACATAGAATTTATACATACATACATTACATACATACATATATGTATAGTTTAAACACATCGAAAAAGTTTCCGAGGACAGGGTAGCTATAAATTCAGATAAATAATAATAATAATAATGATAATAATAATAATAATAAAGAAATTTTCAGATTTTAGTAAAATTTTATTTGGCAATTTAGAAAGGAGGTAATTATTGTGTACATTTTATCCTCAAACATGCATAACTAACAATATATATATATATATAATATATATATATATATATATATATATATATATATATATATTGTCTTTCTCACTCCAGTCAGGGCCGCCGAGAAGAGGGTGCAAAGGGAGCATTCTGTCCCTGGCTCCCTCCTGAGGGGATTTCCCTACCTGCTCTGATTCTCCTCCAAAACAATATTAATTAGGGGCATCCACATCATATTATGGCCCGGGGCCCCCAAACCCTCCTGGCGGCCTTGAATCCAGTATACACACACACACACACACACCAGGATTCGAGTCCAGCATCTCTTGAGTCGAAGGAGAGGGCACTGACAATTACATTGAAAGGTAATATATGACGTATATTTCAACACCCAAGGGGACACACGTCGCTTTTGCCTGGTGTAGAAGGGATTAGTACGAAAAGCACTTCTTAGTGTAAAAACGTTCGATGTTCCGTCGGGTGTTGAAATACATGCCAGGTTGTACTAACTTCCACCTTGTAGCGTAATGGTCAGCTCCCTCGCTTTTTACTCAAGAGGTGCTGAATCCGATTACAAATGGGGCAGTTTTGCATTTTGCCAAATCATGCATATTCAAGCATGATATTCCATATACAGTTCTCACCCAGTTATCCGTGGTTGAGGGCCCGAGGGGTGGTCCTTGATCATGGGTAAACCGATTTCACAGTTAACTCAGTATACTTCGCCGGTGGATGGGTGGTGCAGCCACTGCTGCCCGCCACCACTGATTGGCCTCACACCTCACCCGCCAACATACACAGTATATATTATTCTATTACAGTATAATATACAATTAAGTTGTTTGTACTCGCAACAAGATATGAAGATACGCGAAGCCACAACTGAGCATGTATACTCTGTGAAGAGCGGAGAGACACTGACTGAGGCGCGTTGTGGGCGGCTGGCGGGAGGTGAGAGGTGGTTATAATCAGTGATGGGCTGTATCTAGATACATGTATCGCCGATACGTATCGATCGATACTTTTGTATCGGTATCGCTTTAGCTACTTGACAAAAGTATCGATTTATCGGTATCGCTAAGGTCAATTTTCTTAAATGTATCGAAAAAAATCGATACTTCGATACATCGATACATTAATAAGAATTTTTAAATATTTAAATAGATGTTATAATATGACACTACTGAGTTATATTTATGAATATACATAAATAATATATTATTAAATATTTATTTAATGACAGTACTACTCTACTGGTCACGTCACACAGTACGGCGACCAGATGTTTAGCCAGCTGGTATTTTTGAAGGGTAATAGTAATTACTTTTAATTGTTAGTGTAATATTTTCAGTCATTCATGTATCCTACAAAATTAAAACATACTTTCATTAAATAAAGCAATTGTTTTTATTTACATCTATAAAACCCATTAAAATGTCGTTGGTTTTACTTACAGTGCGTACAAATTACTAGTATAACCAATAATATCTAATACCTACATATTAAATGAATAATTATAAAAATGTACCGGCGATACATGTATCGACGATGCATGTATCGGTATCGGTATCGCTTAAGACATCTAGAAAGTATCGGCGTATCGGTATCGCCTAAGACGTTCTTCATGTATCGATGTATCGGTATCGCTTTAGCAATTTTCATGTATCGATGCCCATCACTGGTTATAATAACCGCGTCAAGTCACAGTTAACATGATCACGGATAAGTGCACAGTGGTCACAATTAGTAAGTCATGGATAACCGCGTGAGTACTATATATATATATATATATATATATATATATATTACATTTTATTTTAAAGTATTGTTATCTCAGTAACAATACGGCTCCCGTCATCAAGTGTATTATTGCACTTTGATAAGGGCAGCAATATCATTGCCTGGAATATGGGTGACAACCTGGTAGGAGTTTCAGACATCGATCCTCAACAAAAGGAGGTCAGGCTCATGGATTTTTTTTTTCTTTTTGAGGGGAAGCGCAGGGAGAGGAGGGATTAATGACCTGTTATTATTACTACTTTAACAAAGAATGTGTTTCTTATATATATATATATATATATATATTATATATATATATATATATATATATATATATATATATATATATATATATAACGAATTAATAGTACAAATAAAAAATTTATAAAACTTTACTCTTAGAATGTTAATTTGATTGTCTTTCTAATAATAAAATTCTAAATTGTATAAAACTTTTTCTTCTATGTAAGTACAGTGCCACAAGAACCCAGAGCGTAGTACCAAATAAGGCTTCAGTGAAGAGTGCCAGATGAGATTTCATGTCTCCGTATTTATACCTCCAAGGGAACACGTTGTATGTAAAGAAGTGGGCAACGTACAAGAAGATGCTGTTCATACCTTAGGTTAAAAAAAAAAAATTTATATATATATATATATATATATATATATATATATATAAAGAAGATTAAAACAAGTTAAATTGTGTTACATTTATACATACGTATTAACATAACTCACAAAGGAAATTGGGTAAACGATTCTTCCGAGCACTTTGGTCGAATTTATTTTAGGGTTTCTCCAGGAAAGAAAAATTATAATTTTAAAAGTCTTTAAGTGTTCGATCCCTTTTAACAATTTGTAACCGAAAAAAGAATTATTGTAATGCAGAATTGTTGCTTTTTACCTGTTTGGCAAATGGGCTTCCGACCACACCTTCGCGTAGTCCACTATAATGTAGCAAATTGCCAGAAGGAAAAATGCTGTCGCTGAAGTGATGAGAACGAACGACAAAGACCTTGAAAAGTTTAATAATTAGAATTATGAACTGCATTATTTTATACGACACTGATTATCGAAGCTATCCGCAGTGAAGAAGAAGAAGAAGATGAAGAAGAAGAAGAAGTTCTAGCTGAGAAAGTTATGAATACGTCATCCATGGACTTAAATACGTTTGGTGAAACACTTTACATTTATAAAAGCACAGTTAGCACTCATTTTAAGTCAAACCAGAGGCACTTACGAACAATCTATGGTTTATTCAATTGAAGCTATCGCTCACCATAAACTTTTATTAACCGGAATTGGCCCTCCGATAACGATGCCAGAACTAAGTGCCAAACTTCCGAGCAGGGTCGCGAAACTCCAGATCATCCATCGCTTGATTCGGGATTTGGGATTAGTGAAAGTCTGGAGAATTTGGCCCGCTTGGATTCCCAAAAATACTTGAAGGAGAGTCGGGACACATCCTTTAAGGAATGAGAACGAAATAAAAGAAGCGCCGCGAATACGTTTGCTAAACGGATGTTATTCTTAAATCTATCATACTGTCAACACTTTCATATAATTTTTATGTCAGAAATACCACGAAATAATTTTATCTTTAAATTTCTATTTCTTGTCGTTTTAACGATCTAATTCCTTTTCTACGAAATGTTAAGCTGAGGTATAATTATTATTAGTCATCCTTATTGCCACCGAAAGCTCCGTAACTGACAATTCATCACCTCGAAAATGCGGACAATAAAATTATTTAATATGGAATAAACATATTGAAGAAATAATAATTGACTCTGAAGAAATAGAATTGCATTTAAAATTATCAAACTACAAAAGTAGTTACACACACACAATATATATATAAACTGTAAAGAACGATGCCTGTGTAGAAGAGCGTTCCGCACAAGATGAGGAGGGAAAACGAGCAAATGAAAAATGAGGTACCTCCCAGGAATCGAACCCTGGATCATCCAATTACCGGTCGGATATGTTAACCACTACACCAAGGACCCCGATCACTACTGACTAATTGGGTTCCTTGGTGTAGTGGTTAACATATCCGACCGGCAATTGGATGATGCCGGGTTCGATTCCTGGGAGGTACCTCATTTTTATTTTGCTCGTTCTCCCTCCTCATCTTGTGCGGAACGCTCTTCTACACAAGCATCGTTCTTTACATTAATTATACTGTGTGTTGTTTGCAGTTAAAATGTATATAACCTTTGGTAACCTTTGGTTAGCTTCCGTCCGAATTGTTCATTCTGACGAAGGTCAAGCTTTTCACTCCACCTTAGACCTACAGTTTAACGTGGAATCCGAACCACGCCCCATCAGCAGCCCAGCGTCTTAACCACTAGGCCACCTAGGGTACCCATTTATCTACCAACCACTTTCTTTATTGTGTGGAAGGATGAACAGCTGGATTTTGCTGCGCGCCAGCTGCCGTCGGGTCTAGAACCCGGGGCCGATGGATTCGTAGTCTACTTAATCGCTTACCAAGAATTCCTTCCGGGTCAAAGGAAGACGAATCGTAGATACTTTTAGCGGACGGGTGTTGATAAATGTGGTTATTGCCCAAGACCCAAATATCGACCATTCTCGTGACGCCTCCGATGCAATCTGGCGAAGGCTTTCCATCTTGCAACAAAACAATTCCTCCAGGCCGAGGTACCCCCTACCAAAACAACATTTTCGTGGTGTTACTGGTGCACAAAAGATGCAAACACAGCCGTTTGTTTCCATATACTAACTACTATTCAAGCTAACGGGACTTTAATTTCATAAAAATTTTTGACTGGCCTAATGTAAACAATAACCTTAACTTGTTGCTTAAAAGGATTGTTTAACCTCCTTCGCAACATCTAATAACCTTAACCGATTCATTGAAATTATGAATACAACTCGTTTTACTCATAATTCATGAGTATAAGCGATGAAAAGATATATTTCACATTTATTTCTCTATCAAATCCTTACTTCGGACATCCAGGGTTTGGCATGTAGAATACAAATATCGTATGACCAATGATGAGCAGAACATAGAGAACCCATTGTGGAAACAGTACTATAATGTCCTCAATGCCTCTAAATACTCCCTCCTTGAAGAAGAAGAAGAAAAAAGCACGGATTCAGTTCCTGTTATGATTTTTTTTTTATAGGACTGGATTTCTTTGGCTAGAATGTTATATCGGATAAACTTTAAAGTGAGGTTGAATTTAACTTTAGGAGAAGCAATGAGATATGATGCATTCAAATTTATAAATCCTTTCGAAAAAGAAAATAGAAAATTCATGTAAAAAAAAATTAAATGGATGTAATTCAATTATTATTATTATTATTATTATTATTATTACAACAACTCTGGGATTTTAGATGTTTTAAAAAGTATAAAGTAAGGAAATTTATAAATGATTTGAGGTCATTGCCGGATTAGCCTATTAGCATAAGTAGTAAATGCTACGGGCCCCGCACTTATGGGGGCCTTGCACCCATAAGAAAAATTTGTTTAAATATGTTCACTCTGATGAGTATTGAGTACGATTTACTTTGTAATGTTGACACTTCTACTCTCCTAAATGACTTTGCCCGCCAAAAGTCTCGAAAGCTAGTTTGTAATATAAATTGAGTATTTGTCAGCTTGTTCATTCAAGAGAAAGATTAATTACTGATGCTTATGTTTTAGATCATTTATTAATAAAAGAAATATTTTTATATAAATACATATTTCTCCTTTACTACTAAAGTTTGAGAAAAATTAATAAAACTGTACCAGTCATAATAAAGTCTCAAAAATTATAATGACGGTAAAGAATATATTTTCTGTCTTCCGAAAATGCTACGGGTCCCACAAATGCTTAATCCGGCACTGTTTGAGATTATGAGAAGCGTGGAAAAAATTATTTCAATACTTAGTGAATTCAAACTAAAATGGAATTTCCATATTGCATACTGTCACGATACACTGGGTCGTAAGGTAGGATTAGTCCAGTGCATCCCAACTATCGGAACAAATAATGATACTAAACACATTCGAACGCACGTGACATTTACTCTTGAAATTTTAAAAACACTTCTGAATATATTCACTGAAAAGATATAAGTAGCATCATTAGTATTTAAAAACGTTTTGAATTCAAGACCTGAAGAAATTCTGCAAATATATTTCACAGGTTTCATTTTCAGAATTCCCCAAACTAAATGTCTTCATTTGTTTATACTCCAGTGTTAATCCATCACTTATCACTTTATGATGAGATGATCTAATACTCACAATGGGATCCTTCCCGACCGAAGGACCGCACAGGAGATAAATGGAAGAGATAACAAAATAAGAGATGGAGAATCTCTGAAGAACTCCAGGAATACGAATAGTCTCGAGCTGGTTATGACCTCCAATTGTATTCAGAATTATTCCAATCGCGAACAACTTCAAGGATCTCTGTAAGAAGAATTAAGCCGTTTTCTTTTTGTCCAACTGACTTGAAATCAAGTCATATCAATTCAAGTTGCCGTGTTCTTTCATCAAACGAACTAGACTTGACTCGAGTTTTGCCAAGCCAGGGCTGGAGTCAGCTAGAGAAAACTCGAGTTACTTTTTTGTAAACAAACCATTTGTCGTCTGCAGAATCAAAGGCATTTCAAAAATTCATTGTATTATTTAGGCCTATATATAAAAGAAAATATATTTTATTGATGTTAGAAGGTTAGGCTAGGTTAAATTGATCTCTTTTTAAACCTTAAGCAAAGAATTGGCCTTCAATCATTGCAATTTTGGACCATATTAGCTTAGGCTTGTGTTGCTGTGACGAGCTGAAACCTAGGTCATAGTCTAGGGCTAGGCCTTATTCAGTCCTACTGCGGGCTGGCTTCATGAGTGTTGAGTGTGCAAACGAATAGCTAGGCCTTTAGCCCTTGAACTTCGAAGTGGGCCTAGCCAAGAGTGGGCATAACTGCGTTTTGTTTACATCCGCCGTCACAAACTCAAGCCACCGCATTCTTTTCGGCCACAAATCTGACTTCAAGTCAATGAAATAATGTGACTTCAAGTTGAGTCAAGTTTTGAACGAAAAGAAAACGGCTTTAATGTCATTACTGTAAGTTTCTTTTCATGACAGAAAATGAAAACTAATTTCTTGACATTCTGAAATAATGGGTAAGTAAATAATGATGGGGGTTGTTTAACCTTTGAAACATCTAAAGCCATAAGACGGAGGGGACCTACAGCTTTACGTGGGATCCGAACCACGGGTCGCTGCATAATCTGGACGCAGGGGACGGTCTCATCTAATTACTCTCGAAATAATGTAATGAGTTTTGAAATGATTTAAGACAGTTTATATAAATTAGTCTTTTTTTTAATAGTATAAACAAAAAAGTCACTGTCACTTGGTTTGCAATTTAAGCTTCCGTTGTTCCAAATATATAAGCCTTCGTTTTTTCTTTACTTTAAAAATTTTTTAATGGCTTGAAAAATGTTCCCCATGTGGGTGAATTCAATAATTTCAAATGTCAGTTCTCAAATTTAACTCAAGAATTTTTTCATAAACTTAGAAATCTTAAATTTCAATCTTTCATATTTAGGAAGAGTGATTTGCAGTGTATTAAGAATTTGGCAAAGAACCAGGAGATTGTCGTGACTAGACCGGACAAGGGTAACGGAGTGGTTATTTTGAATAAATCGGACTACATAAACAAAACTAATGAAATCCTAAGTGATCTTACTAAATTCAAACAAATTCTTGAACCTGTCAATAAAGTCATTGTAAGGTTAGAAGACCAGGTTAATAGATTTCTGTCACGACTAAAGTCCTTAAAGATAATAAAAAACGATACTTACTCTCAGTTGTTCGCATCTGGTGCTAATCTTGCTCAATTATACTGTTTGCCTAAAATCCATAAAGTTGGAACACCTCTCCGTCCTATTTTAGCTTCGTATAACTTACCCACCTTTCAATTGGCAAAATTTGTTGTTCGTCTCCTGTCACCCTTTGCGAAAAATGCTTACACTATAATAACTCGTTTGAATTCCAAAAAGACCTTCTTGGTGAGAACTTCGATTCAAAAAAGTTTTTTGTCAGCTTTGATGTAAAGTCGCTTTTCACAAATGTACCTGTATCTGAAACTATTGCCATTATTTTAGATAGGGTTTTTAGCTCGGTTGATATTTTTCATGGTTTTTCATTGTCTCATTTTAAGGAACTTTTAGAACTGGTCTTCAAACAATGCTATTTTACTTTCAACAATAAGGTTTACCAACAAATTGATGGTGTAGGGATGGGATCACCTGTCGGACCGTTAGCAGCTGATTTTTTTATGACTCATTTAGAAAGTGTAATTTTTAGTCAATCTCCCACTCATCTCAAGCCAATTTTCTATCGACGCTTCGTTGATGATTCGATAGCTGTCTTTGATAATGCGGTACAAGCGCAACAATTCTTTAACTTCCTAAATTCTTTGCACCCCAATATAACGTATACAATGGAAACTGAGAAAAATGGCTCCCTTCCCTTTTTAGATCTTTTAATTTCGAAAAACGGTGATTCTATTACTACATCAGTTTACAGGAAACCCACTTTCACTGGTTTGGGCATGAATTTTTTTAGTTTTACTGATTTCAACTATAAGATGTCTTGTATTAAAACTCTCCTGTTCAGAGGATATAATTTGACCTCTAGTTTTACTTTACTTAATGATGAATTTAATAATCTAAGATCATACTTTACCAATAATAGTTTTCCTGTTCAATATGTAGATAAACTAATTAGATCCTTCTTAAATAATGTTTATAGCCCTCAACTTCCTTGTATTACAGTGCCGAAGGATATAAAATATTTCTTGGTACCTGAAATGGGTCCTTTGAATAAGGAATTTAAGCTTAAATTTACAAAGTTGTTAAGGAAATTTTTTTATCATACTGATTTCCGCATCATATTTATTAATAAAACGTCTTTAGGTAGCTTTTTCTCAGCGAAGGATCGAACCCCTGACTCGTTGCGTAGCGGTGTTGTATATTTATTTACCTGCCCTAGGTGTCTCCTTGGGAATTACATTGGCAGCACTGTTCGCTCTCTCAGGGCTAGATTTTATTCGCATATGGGAATAAGTGGCCGAACAGGTAAAATTTTAAAAACTAAAGAAGTTTCTAGTATTCGGGAACACAGTATAAAATGTAAAACTGATGTCACTTTAGACAATTTTAAAATTCTTGGTTGTAATACTTGTCCCAACTCACTTAGAATTTTGGAATCGCTTTACATTAAAACTTTGACCCCTACGCTAAATATTGACTCATCAGCTGTCCCTTTAAACTTTTTATAATCCCTCCTCCTTCCCCAATTCCTTATAATCCCCCCTTCCCCAATCGCCCTCACCATCTTATCTTATCTTATCTTATCTTATGTTTTCTCGTTTTGCCATTGCTTAAATCAGTCTAGCCTCGGAAATTGCAGTGAAAGGTTAGTTAGTTTCATTATTCCAGTGTACTATTGTTAATTTTTCCAGTGTATTAATTTCACATTTACTATATGTATTTAAAAATAGCTTCTTAATTTTAAATGTAAATCTGTATAACTTAGAATTTAACCCTCTTTTTTCAGTCTTTTAAAGTTTGCCTTTATGAATAGGTTATAGAAATTTTCTTTGTCTTGTTTTTCATTCAATTATTGATTTTAATTTCACATTGTTATCATACAGCCTGAAGATGAGCGTATTTGCTCGAAACGTTGCGCATTAAAGAAGACTTTTCATGGCATTTACATTTCTCCTTGTCATTGGATTTCTCCTAAATATTAAATTGAAGCTCTGTAGAAGCAACCCGCATGATTATATATAATATATATATATATATATATATATATATATATATGGGTGATCCAGAGAAATGGGACCCAAAAGAAACCCCTGTAACTCTTAAAGTATAAGTCCTTTTATAAAATCATACGCATCATTCGAAAGAGGATAGTTACAAGTTTGTACTGGATTGTATAGGTTTTGACAATACAAGACAAGATAAGATACAAAACAAAATAAAAGTGTTAGTTAAAACTAACCCTTCAAGATGACTGCATGGACTGTGGAACAGCTGAGTTTCATAACTGAGCAATATTATGAGCATGGAAGAAGTGTAGTTTCAGCTCTTAGAAGGTGATTTTGACATCTGAAAATTTGTCTTGAAAGATCTTTGAGCTGAAACTACACTTCTTCCATGCTCATAATATTGCTCAGTTATGAAACGCAGCTGTTCCACAGTCCATGCAGTCATCTTGAAGGGTTAGTTTTAACTAACACTTTTATTTTGTTTTGTATCTTATCTTGTCTTGTATTGTCAAAACCTATACAATCCTGTACAAACTTGTAACTATCCTCTTTCGAATGATGCGTATGATTTTATAAAAGGACTTATACTTTAAGAGTTACAGGGGTTTCTTTTGGGTCCCATTTCTCTGGATCACCCTTTATAATACTTGCCAACATTTTGAAAAGCCAAAGCTTTGTAATCAATGCCAGGAGGTCCGGGAGCATGTCCCCACCCTGGGAAATCTTTTAAAGCTTAGCCTTAAATGATACACGCTAGTGCATCCTGAACGTAAATGGTTTAATATTATTTGCATGTTGTTCGTGTTGATAATGTGAAAATCGGTAGCTTACCGCCTAAAGCGGTAGGGTTGGCAATTTTGATTAAAATGCTGGAAAAGAAAGAAAAAGATTACCTGACAGATGCGAAGAAAAATTTTCGTTTTTGGCACCTTCTTTTTAAGTTGAGATTTTATCCCCATCGGAATGCAAACCCCCATAATCCACAAGAACCTGAAATTAATAGTTGTAGAATTCATAAAAAGATTTACAAATGAGAGGTAAAGTAAACTTTCATGGTGCGTTGCAGTTCACCTTTTTAGAAATTTGGGAGCTATTGAAGAATAGGGACCCCAGCCTTCTTTAGTTAGCTTTATAAGGCTAACTAACGAAAATATCATGACCTAACCTAACCAATCGTCAAGGGCGTACAGTTAACCTAACGATTGGTTAGGTTAGGTCGTGATATTTTCGTTAGTTAGCCTTATAAGCCTAACTAAAGAAGGCTGGGGTCCCTATTCTTCAATAGCTCCCGAAAATATTCTTTGTCAAAATTGAAGTCTGGCAACTGGCAAAAAGTCTGGGGTCCGGGATAACAGGAAAGTACCAAAAATTTCTACTATGTACATAAGTAAGCATGTAAAAATAACATTTAATAGTCATTTTATGTTAAATGTTCAAAATGTTACATTTACACGCAAACACGTGACGCAACGTTCCAAAACAGATCGGTACACATATTAGTTGAGATTTTGCATACTTCCCCAACAATCGCCTCCTGTAAGTGTTGCACATTTTGAGGGTTAAGTACCATACACTTTGTCCTTCAGGAACTAACCCTCAAAATGTGCAACACTTACAGGAAACGATTGTTTGGGAAGTAGCAAAATCTCAACTAATATGAACTGTGTGCTGACTTGTTTTGGGATGTTGCGCCGTATGTTTGCGTGTAAATGGTGGACATTTTGAACATTTAACATAAAATGACTGTTAAATGTTGTTTTTACATGTTTACGTATGTACATAGTAAAGTTTGGATCACCTGAAGATCAGGGCCCCCAGCCTTCTCTAGTTAGCTTTATAAGGCTAACTAACGAAAATATCATGACCTAACCTAACCAATCGTCAAGGATGTACAGTTGACCTAATGATTGGTTAGGTTAGGTCGTGATATTTTCGTTAGTTAGCCTTATAAAACTAACTAAAGAAGGCTGGGGGCCCTGATCTTCAGGTGATCCTAAAGTTTTTATTAAGTGCAATTAGTATCCAAAATAAATAATTTAAAAATGTGTCTACATTATTTTGAATCACCCTGTATTTCGTACTAAAGTTTATAATCCAATCTCACCATGGAAAGACGAGGTCAGCCAGTCTGAGGCCATTCCAAGGAGCGTGTTCAAGAAACCAATACTTGCCGCCTCCGTGATTCACAAGTATCATCAGAGTAATTGTAATTCTGAGAAAAAAAGTTATCATCAAACTAGTTTTCATGCCCATGCCCCAGTAAGCCTATATTTATTCTTTTGTTTTAGTACTTGTTTTATTTAGATAATTATATATATTATCACATTATAATAATAACAATTCATGAAGAATTTTGTGCATTTATCTTATCAAAAACTTGATCTGACAAGACGTAAAATAAAGTAACTTTATCTTCGTCATTTTACCGTGATGATTTTAGGTATACAACTAAAATAGACTAAAAGCATTGCACCTGTCTTGAAGAAGCTTAATTTTTCGTGTTCATTTAAAGGAAAATAGTTTCTGAACCTTACAGATTTCGCACTTTAGTTTTTTATTTAAGTTCAATTATTTTACCTGGAAAATATGTAGTCATACTATAAACAAAAAATATAATGCTGGCCTCTTATATTTTTGCATCTATAGAAAAACCAACAAACAGATATTGGATTATTATCATTCTCGATAACATATTCGTCTTCCGACTCTGAAGAAACAATGAATAAATAAATTCAGGAATGCTGGTAAATATATAAAAATATCATCGCTTTAAATTGCTCTATGAAAGAATGAACTTTTGTGCCCTTTGGCTGTTCCTGACAATAACGTGAATACACGATAATAATCCACGTGTATTTCGCGCCAGTTCAAGGGACTAACTCTTGGCCCTGATCTTCAAGTGATCCAGTACTTTTACAGAACTTAAATACCAGTATTTTTCCAGTATCAATATCTTCATCCTTAATGCAATCCAAAAATAAATGCAATACCAAAACGTTTATTTTCTATGGTGTCGTAAATAGTCTGCATTTGGCCACTAAATCCTTTATCACAAAAACGTGATATACAGTGACTAATCGAATCCGAGTATAAAGATTATCAATATTATTTTATTTTTCAAAACAATACTAATCCAATTTCGATCCCTGATGTTAATATTAAGATATTTCAAGGGTTTAGAAAACAAAGAACAACTACTAGTCTACTACGGAGCAGTGTTTGTATTAATCAAATGAAATCTTAGACGAAATACATAGAGAAGTTTTGATAGAAATAAAATACAAAACTACAGAATTATTTCAGCCTACTGAAATTTCATCTTGAATGTGCACTAAGACAAAAGCAAATAATTAAAAAATTAATTTTAAAAGTTTTGTTTTTTAATATATTTTAATATGGTTCTCGTGATAGTTTCCTTTCTGTGAACTTAATAAAAGTTTTATGGTTTATACCCTCTGAAGGTGTCAAGAGATTGGAGGCGAACCTTCTTTGCTGTGGAAGGTTGTTCTTGGCCGAAGGAATTACCAGGGTTTCCAAAATAAGTCAGATTCGGTGGTGCTGGCCTCCGTGAGTTCATCGGAAGAGAATTCTGAACACGTTTAAAAGGAATTTATTTTACAAGATATAATTTCATAGGATCATTTGAATATAATTAAATTAACTCATTTTACCTAGCCTCATTTATGTATCTAATTGAACCGAACCTAACTTCAACAATCTGTCTTGACCTTGTTTTTAGCGTAAGAAATGAGCTAAAACATCAATCTTAGTTATTTGTACATTACCTCCACTTTTATAGCTTTCCTCTTGCATGATTTTTTGTAAACGTATTTGATTAAAAGCCAAACTAGTCCCACAACCAAATAAAAGATGAATGCGAGGATAACGGCTGAAAAAAAGAAGAGAAAATAATAAATAAAATTTAAGATAGAAATGTGTTTATTTTGTAGTCTTGTTCTGCAACGTTTTAAAAATATGAATTTTGGTGCGAAATTAGAAAGAGTTTTGTATTATTCAAATAAAAAGCAAACTTTAAGGGAGTGAAGCCGGAATGAGAAATGGATTTATTATAGCACAAGCGTTTGACTTATACGTGTTGAGACTGCAAAAATGGAGTTTATTAATTATATATATATGCGCTTGTTAACCATGACCTGTTTCATTGTATATATGTATATATTTTCATCATCTCGCCTTCTCCCTTCATTCCCTGACGAGGTATACTACTGAATACACGAAAAGACTTGGAATCATTTTTTTTTTTTTTTTTGTGGGTTTGCATCATATATGTTACGGCCTTTTTCCATAATGGCATTAAGCACCAAACCACTTTGTAAACAGGCCGGCATATTGGCAATTTTGCAAAATGACTGGTAATCCTGCCGACCATTTTGTGAAAAGGTAGAACTTCAGTTAAGAGATTCAATCTAGTTCGATTGAAATTATTTATTGAAATTATAGAAATTCTAATTATTGAATGCCCGGTTAGGTTAATTGAATATATATATATATATATATATATATATATATATATATATATATATATTTTGCCTTTCTGTCTGTCTGTCCTTTATGAAAGCGCAAACCGTTTGACCTAGAGCTACCAAATTTGGCACGGGGACCTCTTATGGGATGAAGAATGTCAACACAGAGTTGGTCAGCCTGTTTGTTTGTCTGTTTGTCTGTTTGTATTACAGGCGGCAATATGAAGCTCAAGATTTTCATGACTGTGTTCTTTTCTATAGTTTTATTGACCAAATACTTGAACCGACAGTAATTGGGAGTTCATTTATTTGGTCAGGGGGGTTTTGGGGGATATCTGATCAGATTCAGAAATCTTGATACAATGTGAAGCTCAAAATTTTTATGGCTGCGTTCTTTTCTGTAGTTTAGCCTGTCTGTTTGTCTGTTTGTGAAATTTATCCCGGCCAGTAATGGGGGAAGGGTGGGGGTGGGGGTAAGTGTGGGAGAGGGGTGGGGGGTAATGGGGGATGGGTGGGGGTGGGGGTAAGTGTGGGAGGGGGTTAGCCCCCAAGTTGCATAAAGGGGGTGAGGGGTTTGGGGGATACCAATCGTCAAGGGACCTAACCGGGCACTCAGTTGACCTAACCGGACATTCAATTAACCCGGGCAACGCCGGGTACCTCACCTAGTATTATATATTTTCGCCTGTCTGTTTTTTTGTCTGTCCTTTATGAAAGCGCAAACCGTTTGACCTAGAGCTACCAAGTTTGGCACGGGAACCTCTTATGAGATGAAGAATGTTAATAAATTAAATAATTAGAATTACTGGGCCTGAAGGCCCCAGCATCGCGATTAAACTACAGAAAAGGACGTAGCCGTGACAATTTTGAGCTTCACATTGTGTAAAGATTTCTGAATCTTAACATTTTCATGACTAATTATTTGGTCAATAAGACTAGAAAAGAACAGTCATGAAAATCTTGAGCTTCACATATAATTATTTTTTAGGACGACTTCAAACCGTTTGACCTAGAGCTACCAAATTTGGCACGGGATAAGATAAATCATTTTAGTCAAATTCAGCCTTTTGTCTTAAACTTTATTTTATTTAAACTGGGGATCTAATGTGAAATTTATCCCGGGCAACGCCGGGTACCTCAGCAGTATATATATGAATGTACGACAAAAACCCCACAAGAAAAAAAAAACACCGACAAAACCCCGGCGACCAAAACCCCACCGACAAAACCCCCGAAATAGGGTAATGCGACAAAACCCCGGCGACCAAAACCCCACCGACAAAACCCCCGAAATAGGGTAATGCGACAAAACCCCCACTATCAACAGGCCAAATCAAACAAAGGAAATACTAGTCGCGTTGTCGCGGATTCATTGGAAAGCATGACTCAAGAAGGAAGACTTGCTATGGGAAAGTTAAGTACAGTAAAAAGAAATGTTCAAAGAAAGCGTCAGGAAGGACGACCTAAGGATCCAGTATCTTTAAATGATTTACAAATCTCAGGTGATTGGGCTATGACTAGTAGGGAAAATACTAAGCCTTTTCTTATTCACGATAGTGGCACTGAAGCCAGGAATCGAGTCATTGTGTTTGCTACAGAAGAATGTATGCAACATGTTAGGTAAGTCCGATATTTGGTTTATGGATGGAACGAAAATATTACGACTTAACCTAACCAATCGTCAATATATATATATATATTATATATATATATATATATATATATATATGCCGCAAACCCACACGGAAAAAGAAAAAGAAAACGATTATAAGGCTACCTAACGAAGGCTGGGGGCTCTGGTTTTGTCGCTGGGTTTTTTTTCGGTGGGTATTTTGTCGCCGGGGGTTTTGTCGGTGGTTTTTTTTTCGTCTGGGTGTTTTGTCGGTGGGTGTTTTGTCGGTGTTTTTTTTTTTCGTGTGGGGGTTTTGTCGGATCTCATATATATATATATATATATATATATATATATATATATATATATATATATATATATATATATATATATATATAATATATATAAAGCATGCTAGGACTTGAAAGGAATAAGCTAAGTTCCAAGTAGGCTTCAGGTAAATGCAAAAAACTTCACTTTTTTCTACGTGAAGGTCAAAATATGAAAATAAAAACCCACTCTAATAGACAGAGTTTATTTCCACGACAGTTTCGACGCCCACTGTCATCCTCCTCGGGTGGATACAGAAACACGAATGAACCAAAACAAGAGGGAAAAACAGTCCAGGGACCGACCGTTAAGAAATTCGCACCTACGTTAGATCCCATTCTCCCGACACCGGAAGGGCATTTTCATTAAGTACATTCGCGCAAATTTAAAACTATCTTCCTGTTCTAAACATACAAATTCTATTATATTTTTTTACATAATTATTACCTTTATTATTAAATTTATTACCTTTAATATTGCATAATTATTTATTACAGACATTATAAATTTATTATTACATTGGTTATTACATTGTTGTTTATTATACAGAACTTATAAACCGAAAAATGAATGAAAAAAGCCGATTAGGAAACAATCCAGAGACCATTGAGAAATTCACACCTAGGTTAGATACCGTTCTCCCGACACTGGAAGGGCATTTTATTACAGGGTCCGCTTATAAGTACATTCCCACAAATTAAAACTATCTTCTTGTTCTACACATACAGATTCTAATATTTTGACATAATTACTGCATTTATTATTACATTTACATTTTTTAACATTTATTATTATTACCTTTACCCTAATTATTGAATTTATAATATTACCTTTATTATTACATCTGTTGCATTTATATTTATTTCCACATTTATTACTTCCATTATTACATTTACTAAAAGCGAGTAAGGAAACATTCCAATCCAGAGACATTTAAGAAATTCACACTTAGGTTTGAACACGTTCCCACGACTCCGTAAGGGATTTTTTGACCAAGAATCTCATTAAAGGGTCTAACTTATAAGTACCTTCGCACAAATTAAAATTATGTACTTTTTCTATACACACAGATTCTATTATTTTTCTTTTGACATAATTATTACATTTATAAAGTACCTTACTTGATTCCCAATCTATAGCATGATTATTTTGGCTGGCGTGATAAAAAATGGCATTATTAGTATTACAACTTCTGAAGGCATATTTGTGTTCTTTAATACGGGTTTCAATATTTCTTCCAGTTTCTCCCACGTATACTAAATCACAACTTTTACAGGGAATGCTGTAGACACAGGCTTGTTCTGTAATAAATAATTATGCAATATTAAAGGTAATAATTATGTAAAAAAATATAATATAATCTGTATGTTTAGAACAGGAAGATAGTTTTAAATTTGCGCGAATGTACTTAATGAAAATGCCCTTCCGATGTCGGGAGAATGGGATCTAACGTAGGTGCGAATTTCTTAACGGTCGGTCCCTGGACTGTTTTTCCCTCTTGTTTTGGTTCATTCGTGTTTCTGTATCCACCCGAGGAGGATGCCAGTGGGCGTCGAAACTGTCGTGGAAATAAACTCTCTATTAGAGTGGGTTTTCATTTTCATAGGCTTCAGGTAAATTAGAGTGGGGCACAGGTGAAATCCAGTCAGCATATATGATTTTCAGCACGTAAAAACATCCGAACAGATCTCAACATCATCCTACTGGAACATGTGACGTTTTATTTAACCAATCGGGTGTGAGAATACCAACCACGCGATGTCACACCTCTATTTTCTCCAATCGTGCATTTGTAAATAGTCTAGTGTTCAAATAGTACCCGAGATATTAATAAAAATAATTCAATATTGTCAAATAAGTCAAATAGGTTAGTTAAATAATATAAAACAGGGTTTTGTAGAACTCGTAATATGATGTATTTAAAATGTTTTTCTAAGTTCTAGGAACCCATGACAAAAAAATTAAGAACATTTTTTTCCAACACAAAATGAAAACAGAGCATGCAAGAGCCCAAAGAGTCACTTGAGTAGTCGAGGACAGTTTGTCAAAGAGAGTCGCATACAATCAGTCAGACGAGAAGATCGTATTTGCCCTCCCTTGTCATTTTCTTATTTTAATATCTCAACTCAGGCCGTGGGTAAATAGGGCCTACTTTCAATACGAACTTAGGACAATAATTTCAATCAAAATTTATAGTATAAAGGCAGTGGTGGGCACGCGCAACGATTTTTGTAGCGCCGCAGCCGCAACCGCAACTCTGCTGAAATAGTTGCGCCGCACGCGCAAGCGCAACCCTTTTCAAAAAGTTGTGCCGCAAGCGCAAGCGCAACCAAAAATGTTGCGCCGCAACTTTTTGCGGCGCAACTGCCCACCTTTGCATTTAACGTATATCTGCAGTGGTGGGCACACGCAACGATTTTTGTAGCGCCGCAGCCGCAACCGCAACTCTGCTGAAATAGTTGCGCCGCACGCGCAAGCGCAACCCTTTTCAAAAAGTTGCGCCGCAAGCACAAGCGCAACCAAAAATGTTGCGCCGCAACTTGCGCCGCAACTTTTTGCGGCGCAACTGCCCACCTTTGTATAAAGGGTAGAGTTAAGTAGTCATTTAGCTTCCAGGGTACTTCCCAGAGTGTCAACAATAGAGGCCTAAGTAAATATTATATAACGTAAGTTTAATAATTTAACCTGTGAGTGAACGTAAGATTAAATATTAAAACTTTGTTGTATTTCATAATAACAGTGGAAGTCTTATTTGTCGTTTAAAAATGCGTGAAAGAAACACTCATCGATAAACAAGTGGAAAACTTTGAAAAGGTGAACATCCTTACTTAGCTGGGGAGTGAAAGAAAAACAAAAATTGACTACGCTACCATCTAACTGACCACGCTACCATTAGATTGTAACATCCGGTGTTTGTAAAAATTGAGTAAAAAGAGTCGCGCTACTAAATTAAAGCCATGCATTAATTACGTTAACACCCACTCACGAATCAATGTAAGGGTCTCCCACATTAGACATTCGGGGTCAAAAGGGGAAGGGACATCACCCCAGGAGAAACCCCGTACTGAACGTACGAAGGTTCTGATGAAAACTGTAGTATAAACCGAAAGCTTGTGCTTCTAATAAATCCATTTCTCACTGTGGTTTTGGTGCCTTAATTCAACTTCTTACCATGGAGAATATTCATTAGAAAGTAAAATTTGTTTTAAAAAGATGTGTAGTTCTGAAATAGTTTATTTTTCAATATTCACAAATGTTCATCTAAAAAATAAAAACTTGGAAACCCAAATATTTTTTGCTCAAAAACGTTTCTTCAATAAATTAATGTTATCTCTCCCACTAAGTTTTGTAATATTTAAAAAAATACACCTAATAGCATACTTACCCCCATAAATGAAGACAGGATCTTTCAAAATTTTAAAATCACAGTCCGTGGGATTGACACTCAGCTCGTATATTCCAAATTCACCCATTGATACATCTTTCACAAAGCAAACCTCATCTTCGCTATTTGACCAACGAAAAGGAAATAAATGAGGCACAATTTTATTAATATCAGTTAAAACAGAACAACTTCAACTTAGTTTTCGTGGTACATAGTGTTCATATCTCACCTGCGTCCAGGAGAATTCACAAACTCTTGTGCCAAAGAACTAACAATGAAATTCCAGTAAGGATTTGTGTGATATTTCAAAGTCAAACTTTCGCCTTGTGGTAAACTCAGAGTTTTTCGGTAAGGACACTGCAACATACAAAAAACATTACACAGTTCCAACGAAAATATTATGGCTAATTTGTTGATCATAAATTTCTCATGTCTTAGAGACTCCATGTACAAGAATTTTTAGAATAAATTATTTGTGTAGTCTTTCTATACAAAACAATGAAAATGGTATAAATGCGCATGTCATGTTAGTAAATCTAACATTATTTACATGGCCTCATGAGTCTGTCGAATACATGTACAGTATATTCAGTGGCGTAGCGAGGGTTCGTGGCGCCCGGGGCAATGGTAGAGAATGGCGCCCTCTAGGCGATAAAACGGGGGGGGGGGGGTCCGGGGCGCTCCCCCGGGAAAATGTTGACTACAAGCCCTATTTTCAACTATTTTAAACACCTATTTTCAAGGTAGATTAATAAGATTATGCAATTATCGGTTATTTTTATAAAAAAAATCTAGAGGTGTTCACAACATTTGAATTTTTCCTCAAATATATTTCTACTTATATAATAGGTTTAGGTATACGCGGTACACACTAGTCAGTGAAATGTAATATATTGTCTTATTTACCTACAATTAGTTTTTCCAATAATGTACTCGTACATCCTCGAACAAAATTGGTTAAAGCTCGTGATATCCTCATGAGAACAAATGAGTTCGAAACCGGTCGGTGTCTTGTTTTTCATCGCTATCTGTGTGCTCAAATTATACATATTTCACTCATTCTGTTTGAAGGCTACCCGCTGATAGCAGAAACGAAATGAATTTTGGGCATCAAAATTATAATAGTGGTTATTTAAATATTTGTCATTCACTATGTGAATACATTACAATCTGTCACAACCACAATAGTGGTTATTTAAATATTTGTCATTCACTATGTGAATACATTACAATCTGTCACAACCACAATAGTTTATATAGCACACTTAAGGTAGTGGTTAACTGCTAGACTGTTGGCTCAATTGGTTAAAGCTCGTGGCAGTGCACATCATATTTCTATATTTTTGTCGCGATTTTATTTAATACACTTTTTTGGATACATTTGCTATGTTAGCATGTATGTATCAATTTGTTTCTATATGTACCAGTTTTTATCAATAAATCAAATTTTAAATTTAATTTTTTTGCCAGAAATAAACACTATTATTATTATTATTATTATTATTTTTATTATTATTATTATTATTACTATTATTATTATTTTTATTATTATTATTATTATTATTATTATTATTACTATTATTAATACCCCTGTCTGTGGTTATGATACATGTCCAAACTTGCCTCCCGGCCTACGGACGTAGAAAACGCAAATGTCATGCTAAAAAAATTGCTCGCTCGGTCGATTTGGCGCCCCTCAAAAAAACGCCGCCCAGGGCACGAGCCCCCTTGCCCCCACTCGCTACGCCACTGTATATATTGATCACATTCTGAAATGTAGCTACTGGAGTCTTTTGTTTATTAAATATGTGGTTTAGTTTTGGTAACAACAGAAAATGAAGTTGGGTTATTTCACGTAATAATTTCATCTTAATTAAAGAATGGTAAATAGGAGCTCGTGTTACCCTATAGCATGAACTTGATTTCTGGTAAAGAGTTAAGTTGGCATCATGATTAGAAGATATTTTCAAGTAAGCTTCGTCCACTGCGAGATCGCTCAAGTTGAACCCCAAAATAGAAGGGTGACCATAGTCTTCAATGAATGACTTCCACATCTCCGATCTAGATATAAAACAAACATAAATGATTTTAGAGTTAGATTTAAATAAATAATAAAGGAAAAGCCGTTTCGCCCATATTCCAAAAGGGGGCGATGGATTAAAATAGAAATCAACGTTCACATTCACTTCTAAATACAGACAGATCATAGCTTTTATCTTTCTATCAATGACCTTTTAGTAACCCTTTATAAACTGTGAAATTTTGTGATATTAAAGTCAGTGAAGAGAGTCTGTGACACAGAGAGTGGAATACTCTCTCTCTCTCTCTCTCTCTCTCTCTCTCTCTCTCTCTCTCTCTCTCTCTCTCTTTGGTTAGACCAAATCTTGCACACTATTTGAGGGTGTGGACAATTTTCCGTGGCACCCGTTACCATTGGTACCTCCTCGGTATGAGCCGCAAGGCCTTTTGAGGTACTTCTTTTCCTTGTAACTCTCTCTCTCTCTCTCTCTCTCTCTCTCTCTCTCTCTCTCTCTCTCTCTCTCTCTCTCTCTCTCTCCCCTAATCGAGTGTCGCACCAATAAATCGGATGTTAAATATATGAATTCCAGTTTTATCACTTCAGAAAAATAAAATACCTAATTACCTTCAACGCTCAGTCTTGTTTTTAGTGATTGAGTTGTGTTTGATGGTGATATAAACTGTACAGCTGTATTTATGACTGTTTACTGTAAATCAGTCATGTGGCACTCGCTATAATATAACTGAGAGACAATAAAGTTACAAAACCTCTGTCTTTAAGGAACTATTATTATCTCTAAAGCTATAAGTTATCTTCGAGAAAAAAATATCATTTCCTAGTGATTAAAACTTTAATTGTAGCCTACAGGGTTGTCGAGAAAAGTCTGAAATAAACTAAAAATTTATGCCTCTAAAGACAAATTGACTAAACCATAATAAACGCATGCGGTATCTAACAGCTACATGCATCAAGTTTATGTTAATTATTAATTATTTGAAAAACGCACACACACACACACACACACACACACACACACACATATATATATATATATATATATATATATATATATATATATATATATATATATATACAGTCTAGGGTGGCAATAGCCAATAGGGGTAAAAATCCAAGTTGCCTGGAGGAGCGAGTGCGGTGGCGCGTTTGGTGCAGTTCCTGAAGGAAATCACTCAGGCAAATTTTTAGGACTTTTGATAAACATTAGGGGGTGGTACAAGAGTAACAAAGTTTCCACCATTGTCACTTACTAATTCTCTATTTTGTATACTTTGCAGGTAGATGAAAAATGGCGACTACTCTAAGAAAGAATGATGTTTTATGGCTACTGGAGACTTCTCCCAATATGCCCTTACAGGAGCCAAATTGCCGTCCAAGCGGCAGGTCCTGGAACGATTCTTGTTCTTTCACCTGTCCGAGTCTCGCCCTGTCAGAGAAAGTAGCCGACTGGTGATGACAGAGGTCGAACAGATGTGGAAGAATGCAAGTCTTCCGACTCAAGCTACGCACCGGGCACAAGACAAGCTGGAGAACCTCCATTCTGAGTGGAGAAGCTTAAAGAAATTACGAGCGAGGCGTACCAAAACCCAGATGGACAAGGAGAAGGTCTTTCTAGAAGGTCTGAAAGGCCTGTTCGATTGCGCTCACGGTGATGCGCTCAAAATCATCAAAAATAAAGAAGACAAGCAGTTTCTTCTTGCGCAGCGTGAGCCTGGTCGTCGAGGAACTATAGGACTTGTTGATCAGAAGTATATTAGACAAGAGGGGAACAAAATGACGCGGCAGCGTGAGCCAGAGAAAAGGAAACGAAGGAACCTGAATGAACTCCAGAAGATGGACAGGTCCGTGGTTTTGGAGTCGAGCAGCAGTACTACAAACGAGGATACTGACAAGGAAGATGAGGTGAATGTCGGAGCAATAGGAGGCGCGTCATCTGCCACTCCCAAGAGGAAAAGATCAAGAGGGTTAAATCAGATTGTTACTCAAGAACTGGCGCAAGCGTTGGACCGCTTGCGCCAGTTCTTGAGTAACAATCTTTTGCACAAAGATATCCAATCGCCGGGCAGTCCATGTTGTGGCCAATACCTTAGCAGCTGCTGGACAAAGTATGGAGCACTACGCATTGAATCGAGAGACAATCCGACTAGCTCGAATGAAATTCCGCCAAGACATCGCGGACAAGCTGAGAAGGTCCTTTTCCCCCACAGTACCATTAACAGTTCATTGGGATGGCAAGCTCCTTCCAGACCTTACAAACAAAGAGAAGGTCGATCGCCTTCCAGTCCTGGTTTCAGGAGAAGGTGTGATGAAGCTGTTGGTGGTACCAAAGCTGCCATCATCAACAGGTCTGGCGCAGGCAACAGCAGTGCATGACATGCTGGAAGACTGGCAGTTATCTCCCGGGATCGTAGCCATGTCATTTGACACGACACCATGTAACACCGGTCGCTTGAACGGCGCTTGTCAATTCCTCGAGCAGAAGCTCGGGAAGAAACTTCTCAATCTTGCTTGTCGTCACCACATCGCGGAAATAGTTCTCGAAAAAGTTTTCGAAGCCTTAGTAGCATGCTCTTCGGGACCAAAGATCAAGCTCTTTCAAAGATTGGCGGAGGTGTGGCCAAAGATTGTAAAGGATTCGTTTCTTTCTGCTGAGGGAGACCGTGAGGTGGCAGATCGGATGCACGCATTCAAGGAGAAAGTTGCAGAGTTTGTGCACGAACAGTTGAGATCTCAGCAGCCTCGCGATGATTACCGTGAATTCCTGGAACTCGTACTGCTATTTCTCGGAATAAATCTACCACGGGGAAATCATATTCAAACTCCGGGTGCCCTCCACAGGGCACGGTGGATGGCAAAATGCATCTATGCATTTAAGATCTTCTTGTACCGTCACCAGTTGCGGAACTTGGGGAAACTCACGGACCAGGACCTCCAGGGTGTTACTGATTTCTGCCTCTTTGTTGCAGAGATTTACGTTAAAGTTTGGTTCAATGCCCCGGTAGCCAGATATGCTCCGCGGTTGGACTTGGAGCTGATACAAAAGCTGGTGCAGTACAGACAAGTTAACCGACGCGTGGCAGAGGCCGCTTTGAAAGGGATCACTAGCCATCTTTGGTACTTAAGTGAAAAGTTGGTCGCTTTGGCCTTTTTTGATGAATATCTCAGCAGCGCGGTGAAAAGAGGCATGGTTGAGGCGCTCAAAAATGAAGAAAGGAAGAGTCCTTCGCCTCGTGTGACAATTGATGTGGGAGATGCTGAACATCTTTCTTTGGCAGCCTTTGTCACGAAGAACACATTGGCCTTCTTCCACCTGCTCCAGCTTCCCACATCCTTCCTCTCCAAGGATCCGGTGCAGTGGGAAGATGAAGATTTTCAACAAGCGAAACAGCGCGTCTCTGCCATCAGTGTTGTCAATGATCCCGCAGAAAGAGGAGTTGCCCTAATGAAAGATTTTAACGCTGTGCTGACCACACAGGAGGATCAACAGCAATACGTTCTTCAGGTTGTGGAGCAGCACCGGAAGATGTTCCCTGATGCCAATAAATCCACGTTCATTCGAAGCCAGAAAAATTAGGCATAATTGTAATCTATCAGATCACTACAAGCTATTGCAGTCCTATTTGAGGTTGTTTGAGTCTTATCAGAATCGTTCTTTTCAGTTTTTTGTTTTGTATAACTTTGAAGCTCACTCGAACACTCGTTTCCAATAGCCTAGAGCACAAAGTTCTTTGTGTCTTGTACCACCACTTAAAATAAGATTAGGAACTTGAAATTTGGCAGAATTTGTTTTTTCAATAAACCGAATAAAATGAGCACCCGCACATTTTAAATTTTGCGACTTCATTTTTTATTGCCACCCTAAATTTATAGACACACACACACACACACACACACATGTATAGAAGTATTGTTTACTACTTTAGACGGAAATTATTTCCAGGTTTGCTTCATTTCTTGACAGAAGAAGTTTCCTGAAATATTTTTTCCTTACCTTTTTCATTAAGTTAAAATAAATTAAAAGAATAAACCAAGTAATTGAATAACTCGTATTTCCATAAATATGGTTAATAAAAATGAAGCAGACAAGATCTTAAACACATTTGTAATAGTTATTAATTAATAATTTTTTAATTATTAAACTTAGTTACGTAATTAAGGAACATTTAGACATGAGGGGAACACAATTCATGGCAGCAGCGACAACTAACCCACAACACCCTTGCCACTACATGTACAATCACGCACCAACACCTCGCACCATTAAGGTAACACCAGAGAGACATTATAACCAAATACTCCATTCCATACCACGCCCCACAGACATCACACAGTACAGAAAACACATACACACACACCTAACCCACAAAGCACTGACACGACTCGGTCCGAATGCGGTCCTAGGTGTGAAGCCGCCGCCCATTAACAGGTCAGAGATCAGCTTGAGCAGATCGGATCGAGTTAACTTAGCACGATTCCGATGTGGACATCACCCCAACTTATGGACATATAAACACAGACTAGACAACTCCATAGACGACACCTGCCACCTGTGCCAAGACACACCACAAACAATTGAACACATTATGACGGACTGTACCGCTCTAGCACAACAACGAAACAACACAACATCACGAGTGCGCTGAACCTCTGGTCCACTCCGGAGAGGGCGATCGGTTACCTGCGTGCCGCCGGCTTGCTCGATCAGGGTGGGCTGATCGGCTAAACAACAACAACAACAACTTGATGAGTTTGGCTAGATTATATGTTGCAAAGTGTTTATGCTCAAGTCAGTTAATTTGTTTACAAGATATTATTTTCTTTTTATTTTATTTTAAATTTTTCTCGAATATTTTGTATTATTATTACTAGTACAGTTCCGTCGCTTCGCTGACGGTTAGACAGGCTAAACTACAGAAAAGAACCCAGCCGTGAAAATTTTGAGCTTCACATTGTGTCAACATTTCTGAATCTGGTATCTCCCAAAACCTCCTCACCCCCATTCATACAACTTGGGGGCTAACCCCCTCCCCCAATTACCCCACCCATCCTCCATTACCCCCACCCCCATCCTTCCCCCATTACTCCCTTGATAAATTTCACAAACAGACAAACAGACAGGCTAAACTACAGAAAAGAACACAGTCATGAAAATCTTGAGCTTCACATTGCCGCCCGTAATACAATTTCTGAATTTTTTCTCACAATTTTTTCTCACAATTTCTGAAAGTGTGACGGACGGACGGACAGACGGACGGACCGACAGACGGACAACTCTCTTATTATAGTATAGATTATTATTATTATTATTATTATTATTATTATTTTAATGTACAAAAATAAATGTGAAAGTCTTCAAAAAGTATTTGTATAATTAGGCCCATATAGGTTATATGGCTTAATATATGGTGTTGTTGATGATGTGCATTTATTTTGGTGAATGTAGACATTTATTCAACATTATCAACGACAGCCACGTTTGATTATATATATATATATATATGATGCAAATCCACAAGGAAAAAGAAAAATGATTCCAAGGCCTTTCGTGTATTCAGAAGTACACGTCAGTGAATGAAGGGAGAAGGCGAGATGTCCAAAATATATACAGCGGGACAGAAGAACAAAAAGATTAGCACATAATTAACAAGAGTTAATGAGAGGTAAAAGGAATTTTAACAGGATATTGTCAATTTTATACATTCCCGCACTGTTATTGAAATTATTTAAATTTAAAATGGATAAATGCACATTCTAAAATATTCCTTTCAATTATATCTCTGTTTTTAACGAGCGCTTTAGAACTATCCCACTTGATGCTATGATTACATCTATACATATGGTTAAACAATGCATCAGAAATATTTGCTGTTCTACACGCATATTTATGCTGTTTTACCCTAATATCTAACGTTTTACCCGTTTGGCCTATATATACTGAGTTACATTGTGTGCATCCAATCGAATACACACAACCAACCACATTAGAAACAGAGCTATAATTGAAAGGAATATTCTAGAATGTGCATTTATCCATTTTAAAAATAACTTCAATAACACTGCGGGAATGTATAAAATTGACAATATCCTGTTAAAATTCCTGTTGCCTTTCATTAACTCTCGTTAATTACGTGCTAATCTTTTTGTTTTTCCGTCCCGCTGTATATATGTTGGGCATCTCGCCTTCTCCCTTCATTCCCTGACGAGGTGTACTTCTGAATACACGAAAGGTCTTGGAATCATTTTTCTTTTTCCTTGTGGGTTTGCATCATTCATTCATTTCACGTGTTTAATTGTGAAATTCATCCCATATATATATATATATATATAAATGTCAAAATGTGACAATTTTTCTAAAAGGATGTAAAAACAATTGAAATGCAAAGGTCGCCTGATTGCTTCACGGGGATAATTTCGATTTACAAAAAAAAAAAGAAAAAAATGTATCACAATCTGGGTTGAATCTAACTGCGAGTAACAAAGCCTGAAAGTAAGTTAGCAAATACCAACTTGTATAAACATTTCTAATACAAAAATTCATTGTAAAAAATTGTTAGAGATCATTATTATACGGGGATGGTAAAAACGAACCCAAAATAGTGATTCATTTGAAAACTAAATCCTTCAAGGAGGATGTTACGTCAGATAAAGAAGCCAAGTATTTGTTGCCTCTATAACGGTGGAGTGAAAGGTGAGTCTCAAAACTGACCTCAGTACATTTAAATGTAAAGAATTTAAAATAATTATAATGTATCGGATGTTAACATGCATCAGATGTAATTTTTATTTTGTGTACAATGTATTTAGAAACGTATTTTCTACATATAAAAACACACACACACGCTCCTCTCTCTCTCTCTCTCTCTCTCTCTCTCTCTCTTATCTTTTATCTAATGACATCCTCAGGAACAATGAGGATGTCATTAGACGAAAGCACTTGAGCACTATTCTATTCCATGTTTTAATTTTTCCTTTGTGGTTGTTTTCATTTATATATATATATATATATATATATATATATATATATATATATATATATTATATATGTGTGTGTGTGTGTACAGGGTGTCCGAGAATTATCTGTACAATTTTTGGCTGTTATTAAAAGTAGTCAACCATGAAGTGTAGAAATTCCAGTGTTGTCCCATTTTACAGAGAATCTCATTAAGTTTTTTCTGATACCAAGTTTGACAAGTTTTTTAGAAATTCCAGTGTGTCCGAACATTATCTGTACAATTTCATCTTTTAATAAAATTCTTGATAACACACGTAAAATTCTTAAACAAGATTATTTAGAATCTGTATTTTCAAAAGTTTCTTTTATTAAAGTAACGTTGTTACAAACATTCGATATGTGCACCATTAGTGATTCGCAAAACATCCAATCGATACTCCAAATGTTGCCATGTACGCTGCAGCATATCCACATCAATTCGCTCAATAGCAGCTGTGATTCTTGCTTTTAAATCATTAATGTCTGTCACCCGCGTACATTTCTAAAAAACTTGTCAAAACGTGGTATCAGAAAAAACTTAATGAGATTCTCTGTAAAATGGGATAACACTGGAATTTCTACACTTCATGGTTGACTTTTAATAACAGCCAAAAATTGTACAGATAATTGTCGGACACCCTGTATATATATATATATATACATATATATATATATATATATATATATATATATACAGGGTGTCCGACAATTATCTGTACAATATATATATATATATATATATATATATATATATATATATATATATATAATATATATGAATAGAAACGACATAAGTATTAAGGAACGTTTCTGCACACGAGGAGGAGAGATAACGAAATAATGAAAAATGAGGCGAACCGCCGAACGTTCCTTAATACTTATGTCGTTTCTATTCATTTATATACTGCGCGGTCATTGCAGTTATTTGCATATATATATATATATATATATATATATTTCTTTCGATATGCTTTGCTGTTTTGAATCATGGAAAAAGTATGTTAATAATATAAATACTAACACTGAGACGGAATTTATTCCCACACACCTCATCATTGCTATACGCATCCCAGATAACATTCAAAACCAACAATTGTTACTGTAAGTGAATATGCGATAAAATCTAGTATTGCACACACACACACACACACACACACACACACACACACATATATATATATATATCAATCTGTCAAAGATTCCGCGCGTCAGTATTTTCCTGCGGAGGTGAGACTGGTGGTCCCACTTCTAGCACTGGCTTGATGTTCTAGAGCGGGGGCTTTCATCCAGGGGCACATATTAGATTTTTTATGGCTACACAGTGAGCTCATTTTCTTTTCTTTTGTAAATGTATTTTTCGAAATATTTCAACAATGCAAGACTGTTTGAACTCAGTATATACAAGTATTTTGTAGCGGGTATCCGGAAACACCTTGACTTTTGGAAAGGGTACGGTATAAAGACAAGGTTGAAAACCCCTTTTCTAGAGAACTGCTTTTCTGGGCTCTCCATCTCACATAGTTAGGTACATCCGAATCATCAGGGATTATCCTGAGCCTGGTATCTAGTGTTCTTTTAACTACGTCCGCATGGACACCAGTTGTGTCTGGTAAGTGGTTAAATAGTCTTAGCCTTCTGACAACCAAGCTATTTTCCTTCAGAGTTGAAGATGTCGCTTGTCTGGCCTTTATTATATGAACACTGCATACTCTACCTTTCCTATTTTTCAGTGTTGTTTGGATGGTCATCGGGGTTCAGTTTGAGGTTAGTTACTAGTTTCTCTATTATTTTCGATGCGTGTACCTCTCTCTTCTTCTTTCCAGCCAATATAGATTTGATGTACGTAGTCCTTCCCAATAATTTAATTCTTTACAGCTATTGATTTTGGCAGTGAGATTTCTTTGAATTTCTTCTCACTTATTAATTTCTTCTTTTTCTATATGGGGACACCAAAATGAGCAGTATTCAAATTTTGGTATAATCAATGTTTTCAGCAAAGGGATTCATTACTTTCTTGTCCCTTTTAAAGATTCTCAGTATCCGTCCCGTAATTATTTTTGCCTTGTTTATCACTATCTGATTTTGTGTCTCAAATTCGCATCGTCGATCATTATAACTCATAAATCCTTTGTATTTGTGTTTCTTTGAATTTTCTGTCTATTTGGGGCCTAATATTCTGCCTGTTTTAATTCTTCATTTCTTCCATATCTTAAGAGCTGAAAATTCCGTGTTAAATTTCATGTTGTTGTTTTCTGACCATCTGTATATTGTTTGTGTCTGTTTGTAAGGCTTCCACATCTGCGTTTTTAATTTTTCTGATGATTTTTACGTTATCAGCAAAGGATATTACTGCATACTAATATCGGTTACTTCGTTTTCAGTGTCTTTTAGCATGATAATGAATAGGGCTAATACTGTTCCATGTGGTACTTACAGCAGCTACGTACTTCCGATCTTGACGATGATATAACTTGGATTTAATCAGTATAACCGTAGTGCGAGTTTATACTGAAATTACCATGTAATTTATATACTAGTTTTTGCGCTAAAAATTTCCCTTCAATTGATTGTATAAACGGCAAACAAAACTTGCTAATTTTATACGTTTGGGTATTGTTTGTGCATTCTGGGAACATGATATACAAAGAACAATACTCACTATGAAGGAAAAACCTCCTTCTAAAGATTTTTTTAATTAACAGTCATAATAATCAGTCAATAAGGCCATAAACTGGTACAGTCCTCAGGCCTATTAGTCTAACTGCTGTATTATGATTACCAGAATCATCGGGATTCGAACTCGGTGTCTTCACTTCTCTTATAGGGAAACGGTGTTACCTAGTGAACTTAGAGTGATGGCATTGAACAGCCGTTCAGGTAAAAATAAACCTAAAGCTGTATTTTCAAAACAAGAAATTCAAGACAAGTCCAAAATCCTGGAATGACAAGAAATCCACCAGTTCAATTGACATTTTTGTCCTGAAACTCGTAAATAAATGTCATGCCGAAGGTAACTTTAATTTTTTTAATATCCTTGACTAAACCATGATGCATGGATCGGTAATTTCCTTCTTAATAATGAACGTAACATTCAACGATTGATTGTTCATGAATATATGAACTTCCTCCTCAATTAAGGTAGTTTTGGTTGAGCAGAAATACATTCTTTTTTCCCCAAGAATTTTTTATTGTATTTATTTAACCATAACTGCCATTGGTTAGTTCCCGTTTATAAAGTGCTTCATCATTTGATTACAGTACAATTATAGACATAAATCAAAAAGTAAACTGTTGCGCGTCATGTATGTGCAGTTTCAGAAAAAAAAAAAAGTTTACCAATGAACATAAAATTTAAAAAAAAAAGCACAAAAAATAATAATTAGTAATGATTAGGTTTTATTTTCGAAATTTTATAACTGTCACCCAAAAGAAAAAATACGCAAAAAAATTCAGAATATTGCCAATTAGTAATATTTGTTATGCTTTATAGAAATTTTATATTTCTAGGCGAACTTTTTTCGGAAACCACAATCTTTAGTATAATTTTATACTATCAAAATACTTATCATTATTTCACAGTACAATTTCGTAAGATCATAATAATTATCGTATATATTAACATAATTCGACATCACTATATTTTTAAGATATTTAATTTGAATAACAATGTTTAGATACATAATATGCTGATTATACTCGTGGAACTTGATCTGTAAAACAATGTTTTTCTTCAGTGCTAATTAATACACAACACATGTATACAGTATATATATATATTAGTTTGTTTTGTTTTTAAGTTTTATAATAACGGGATTATATTTCAGTGAGCCATAAATTATTTCATTTTTAACCTTGCATTCCAAATCTCACCAAACATGTTAAGAATTTCTTTTTTGAATTTGCATTATTTACTAAAGTTTGGCCTGCAAGTGACCTTTAAAAAGTGTTAAAAAACAGTTAAAATCAGTAGTTAACTCATGAACATGTAGTTAAGTGAGAGTTTTTAGTTTTTATTGAATTGAAATGAGAATATATTCATTAAATTAACAGACCTTGTTTTTGTGTTTTTTATTAACTTTAGATCATGTCCGAGGTTTCATGAAGCAAATATGAGTATATTCATACGGCGTTATTTCTATTTTGTTTTTAATAATACGCCCTTTATTTGGTTATTTTAATATTAGATGAAACAAATCCATATTATTTCTACATTTTCTACATAATTTGTCTTCCAATTCGCATTTTTTGTAACTCGCTGATAATAAAACCTCGTAACCTTCATAATTTACAAGCGAAGTCTTCTTAGTTTTGTAAAACATAAGGAGGAGATTGTAGACATCAATCGACCAGGGAAGTACTCCGGAGGGGAACGTTAGGTAGGAGATAGGGAGTGATGGAACTCCCGTTTCTCCTGTCACTGTCCTACTTAGCTGATCTTTTTCCGCGTCCCATCTACCCTGTGAGCAGTCCAGTACGCTTTCAAACACACACTGTTCCCTCTATTCTTCACTGCACATACATGCACTTTACACACTACATAATGTTTTCAAAATTAAAAAAAGAAAAGATGTCCTCGTTAGCCTGGGAGACCTTGATTTTGGTTCTCTTTTTATCATAACGGGAACATTTTTGCGGGTACACGCCCTTGAGACCCGATTGGGTTCCATTTCCTGGTATATTATCCGAACCGGCCAAAGCACTTCGTCCCTCGTAACCACGGGTACTAGCAGATTGAATAGTAAATAGTCTTTGCCTAAGTCATCGTTTTCCTGGTCAACAAATGAAATGTCTTTTCTAAAACCGCCCATAATCGTCGTGGGTGGTTCTGAACGAGTACGGGTACCGTAATGGTCCTACAAATCTCCACAACAGCAGAGACTTATTTACTAAAATAGTGTATGACTTAGCTGTTCATCCTTCCTTTGGTTGGTAGATGAATGAGTGCCATAAAAATCCCCAAATGAGGCGGGATGCCTCAAAGGGGTTGAACACAAGTCGATCCTGAATATTTGTTCAAAATCCACCCATATATATATATATATATATATATATATATATATATATATATATATATACAGAGTGTGTGTGTTGTGTGTGTGTGTGTGTGTGTGTGTGTCCGCTCGATAGGTCGAACAAAAGGAAATCCATTTAAATTAAATGGATAAGAATATTGAAAGTATAAAACTCTAATCAAAATGACGTCAATTCTAAATGCGTTTAAATTTCCTCTTTCATGTGGTTAGCACATAGTTCATGTGGCCACCACATAACACATAAATTCCTTCCCTAACTTCAGTTTGTAACCTTACTGACACGACCTTCTAAACTCCATCGCGCTTCTACTGACTTACCATTTTATAAGAGTACAATTCTAAATAAAGACGGTTTTGTATGATGAATTATTGAAAACTTCTTTGTTAATTGCTGGACAGGGTGGCCCATAAGTCCCAATCGGTTATAATTAGAGCGAAAATCCATCTAGCGGAGCTCACACTGACGTAATCGATTAGTAAGGAAAGAATATTTGTCGAGATGATTAATTTTGCTTTTTGAATAATCATTAAATATTTCTAAACTTATTATAAACATTTTATTTTGTTTGATTTTTTTTTATTTTCGTTTTAATTATAACCAATTGGGACTTATGGGCCATCCTGTAGTTTTTGTAAATGTATGACAATATTATATTATTTATCTCCTCTCATGATGCTCTTTCTATAGTGTAAATTTTAACCTTAACAAATCATTTTGTAATCTTTCAGTCATTTTTTTTCAAAAATGTTCTATCAACTACAGAATTCGTTATTTGATTTAAAATTTTGTGTGAAACTATACTTTTTCGGAGTCTTTAATTTCTGACGTTCCTACCATTGTGGTACCTTTCAGATAAACTGTTCATTTTCATGTAGAAAATTTGCCTATGTCTTCATCATAAGTGCCAAATAGTCACTACTGCACGAAACAACTCTTCTATAAATGTGTTCTATAAGTGCCAAATAGACACTCGTACTAATCTATTCCACCGATTTAGAAAGAACTAACACTCTTCAAAGGGAAACCAAGCACTATCAATGTAGCTATCCGGTTAGTTGACGAGTGGTTAATTGAGGGGAAATCCCACCTTAAATTCCACTTTAGGTAGACAGAGTTGACTTAATCCCACCTAGAAGTTTTTGGATATAAAAAGCCTCTGCACAGTTTCATTTTGGAGGAATGGTGTGTATTGTTATATAAACTGTGGTTCCGTGCGCATTTTGCTATACCTATACCCGTTTGAACATCAAAATTTTTTCTCAACTTCGAAATTGTGACTAGTCGTCTTTGAACGCCAAATGATCTTTAACTCTGTAGTTATCGAAGAGTATATGTGATAATCATATCTATTTGGCACTTATAGAACAGATTTTCTCAGGGATTTTAAGTTTGTTTGATTTCGTGGTGAAGACGTATGATGAAGACTTAGGCAAATTTTCCACATGAAAAATGAATGGTGGCAGTGGTAGGAATGTCGGAAATTAAAGAGTCCGAAAAAGTATGTAATTTTAAATAAAATTTGAAATCAAATAGAAATTCAATGGTTTGACAGAACATTTTTGAAAAAAAATGGCTGAAAAATTACAAAATGATTTGTTAAGGTTAAAATTTACGCTATAGAAAGAGCATTATGAGAGGAAATAAATAATATAATATTGTCATGCATTTTACTAAAACTACAGTAATTAACAAAGAAATTTTTAATAATTCATCATACAAAACCGTCTTTATTTAGAATTGTACCCTGATAAAATGATAAATCAATGGAAGCGCGATAGAGTTCAAAACAGGCGAGGACTGGCTCAAAAATTTCCACCGGCCAGGTGTCACTGAGAGGGCCCCCAAAAAGCTTCAGTAAAATCTAGTAATTTTGTCTGTCATGACCTGTAAATCCACGCGAGTTTTTAATATAATTTTGAACTCAACCAAAATCAAATCTAATTAATACGCAGTCAGGGAATGACGAGGTGTACTTCTGAATACACGAAACTGTCACTTACTTAAACTATTACAAAGGGGCCCATTATCAACAGTAGGCCACAGGCCTTTCTTCTTTTAGTTACGCCTCTGATAATAATAATATATATATTATATAGCGAACAATATCAATTAATAACGTTTTCAAAGGCGTTTAGAAAAAAGGTATATGAGGAAATTATTAGGGGGTGGATTGTAAGTTTGGGTATGCAGGTTCGTGGGATCTAGACTGAACTGGCTGGGCCCTGCTGGCCTTTATTCAGCTCCTAAGATATTTATGTGTTTAAAGATTAAAAATATAAAAAATTAACAATTACTTAAATAAAAGTTCAGTAAATTACTCACGTTATAAAGACCAAGAGCAAAAAATCGGCGCGCCAGCACAAATGCAACACCACTTAAAAAAATATTTATTTTTACTTAATTTTATTTTTCACGCCAAAAATAGTGTCCTAGAGTGCTGATTGGTTATACTACAAATCTCAGAAATACGTTTGTTTGGCAACAGCGATTTTTAACATATTTATTTAATTAATTTTCAACAAATAAATATAATAAATTTATTTAAATAAAAATTTATTTAAACGGACATAATTATGAACGAATAAACTAAACTTAATAATCCTAAACAATTTAAATATAAATTATTTTACTAGTATTAAAAAAAGTGGAAAATTTTTAATCCTTGTCGCCAACGTACGTTGCCGTGTTGGCACTTTTTTTTACCCCTGTGAACACCCCTGAGGTCTTATATAATAATACGTCGAACAAATTTAGGGCTCCCAACGGAAAGGCCGGTGGGCCGCCGGGGCCAGTCCGCGCCTGGTTCAAAAGGTCGGGTCAGTAAAGTTAGAAGTTTAGGCGAGGGAAGGAATTTATGTGTTATGTAGAAGTTTATGTGTTATACGGTGGCCACATGAACTATGTGCTAACCTCATGAAAAGACGATATACTTAAAGCATTCAGAATTTATGTCATTTTGATTTTGATTTGAGTTTTATACTTTTAATATTCTTATCCATTTAGTTTAAATGGATTTCTTTTTGTTCAACTTATCAGACACACACACACACACACATATGTATATATATATATATATATATATATATATATATATATATATGAATCCGCACGATTTTTCACAATGACATAATCTCCCCCACCCAGGTTCAAACCAACAACCTTTTGAATAGAAAGTGAAGGCACAAGCCGCTACGCCACGACGGGATAAAAGTTAACCTAACCTGTCGTACATTTAAACAATCGAAGAAACGTATAACGTTTTCGCGTCCAGAGACATTTTACGAGTAAACCCTCCCGCACTCGAGGTAATGACCAGCATTTAATGCAAACTATTGGTGCAATGCTGGGGTGCCATAAATGGAATATTATGCATGAATCTGTAATGTAGTGGCTAGGGCCCTCACTTTCTATTTAAGAAATTGTGAGTTCGAACCCTGGTGGGGAGGGGGCGTTATATATATATATATATCATATATATCGGTTGATAACCTTGGTTTTGCTTTCGTCTGAATTGTTAATTCTCACAAAGGTCAAGCTTATTGCTCCGCCTCAGACCTGCAACTTAATATGGAATCCGAACTGCGACTCACTACGGTTGGTCAGAAATTACAGTCTTTGCCCGGACTCACGACCTCCCGAGCAGCTTTGATATATTTCTGGTCTGATACGAATGGATTTCTTGATGAGATACAAAATATTTATTTATCCATTGTAAGTTAATGATTTTGTTCTTACATTTGTAAATGAAAATAAAATGTGCCAATTTGATTACATCTTTGAGCTTTAATAGTTTTAGCTCTTTAAATAATGCACTAGATTGAGCATGGAAATCAGCATCAGATAACAACCTTATTGCTCGTTTTTGGATCACATAGTTACTTTTTAAAGCACTGTTAGCGGAGTTTCCCCAAACAAGAGTGCAGTACGTTATGTGTAGTTGGCTATGAGAGAGGATGAAAATGAACAACAACGCTTTGGTTCTTCTTTCAAATCTCGCAATTTAATTAAGGAGTTATGCTATAGAGGGGTCGACGATAGGTTGATCTTGAACTGTCGTTCAAAGACATCTTAAGTAAAGTATATATATATATATATATATATAGAGAGAGAGAGAGAGAGAGAGAGAGAGAGAGAGAGAGAGAGAGAGAGAGAGAGAGAGAGAGCCTGACCTCCTCACGCAGAGGGATTGATGCACGAATTTCATGCCATACTTTTGTTATTCCGTGTCTTACATCTTACAAAACCGGCAATAATGATTATGTAAAGAATTAAAAGATGTACAAAATATTTTGCAATAGATCTCTCTACTCATTATATCGACGGGAAATTTTATTTAACCCAACTTAACATAATTTAACCTTCATCGTAAATAAATTAATCTAACTGAAAGAAAATATGTTGATAATATATCTATCGAGCGCTCCTTTGGAATAATTAATTGGGGCAATATTGGAGAGCGTGTATCCAGAAAGGATTGCGTGCGAAGAAAACAATCATCAACATTCGTATTTCCTTTGTGAGGCATTTCAGATTACCATATCGTATTCATTTAAATATTTAGCATCTGCATTTATTAATGAAACGTATTCAAAACATTTTTTTAACGTGTTTTTTAATTTTTTAACTTTATGTTCATGGCGTACGCTACAAAATATAGTTAAATGTTACGCTACAGTATGCGATAATGAAATGAAACTTTATTGGCGTCAATGACCTCCCCTTTGTGACGCAATGCGTATTTACGCCACTCACTAATCAATCACGAAATTACTACAGCTAGGATTTAAATGAAGTTGACCCATTTGTATTGGTCATTCATAATGAGGCACATTAGGGACACTGAAGAACGCGTTTTTTTAGATCATAAAATCCAGTGTAAGAATGAAAGCATTACAAAAAATACAATTGGGTAAACCTGTTCATTTTATTTGTGAATTTCAACTTTTACTAAACGAGGTCTAGAATCAACGTTCCTTCTAGCATTGATTAACCTCAATTTTTATGTTTGCGTAGTTCATTTGAAAGTAACTATATATATAACGAAAAGAGTGACCCTAGCTGTTAGAAGTAATTCAAACTCGGATCGCTTTAGTGCAGTGGTTCTTAACCTTTTTACTACCATGCCCCCTCTAGGAATTGGTCCTTCCCTCCACGCCCCCCTTCAATCAAAATAACATTCTCAATAACTTCTCAATATTAGCCCATGCTCTCGTTAAGAGAATAACAAATACAATTAGAGAAATTCCTGTTTCTAGGGGGGCGCGCCCCCCTGGTTAAGAACCACTGCTTTAGTGGATTAAAAAAATATATATATTAGATTTTTTTTATGTACTGAAACCTGAGGGCAAGTGAGAGAAGTTTAGACAATTGTTTGACCATTAAGAGAAAAAAGAAGAAGATAAAAAAAAAAAAAAAGTAAAAAATTAGGGTATAATTCTTAATATTATCGCAATCGAAACAGGAACGCCATCTGTAGTGTTATAGCATACTATATACACGCGTATGTAAATGCATTTTATAGTTTATTTGGTGGAATATTTTAATGGTGTATAACTGTATATATAATATGCGTTAATTTGTTATTTTAGTTATTAAAGTATTTATTTTCTTTAAATGTTTACGTCTGAATCTGAGCGTTTATTAGGTCTTAAGGGTGAACTAGTTTCACCCTAGTTCTAGTGAACTAGAACTAGGGTGAACTAGGTGAACTAGACGTGGAATATCCCTGTAACTTCAGGCGATATTTTAAATATTGCATTAAGGTCATAATGTAAAGTGAGCGATAAATGTAAATGCGAGGCTGAGCAAGCGCTGCCGGTATACAACCGCAGGTGCGACCATTTCTGCAAATATTTGGTTGGTTGATTGTAAGACGTTTCGTTTCAAGTATAAAACGCTTCAAGTGGTTACTACAGCATGTAAACTATTTAATCAATATTATTAATTTAATTTGTGAAGGAAATGATTGATATTTGCGACACCAAATATACTTTTTTAATTTTCTTTCTTCTCACTTCTAAATATTCCTCACTTCATTTTTCGACCAAGAATAACAAAACGCGGGATCTTTTCCGTTTGACTGCCGCCATTGAAACATAAAAACTTTTTGTATTTTTTGCAGGATTCACTCAAAATGGCTGTAGAATTTAATTTGAAACAATTAATTAACATTTAACAAGCTAAAAACACTTGTAATTACGTAAAATTAATATTTAGTACTTGTAGGTTATCTCCCCCCCACCAATTTTGACAGAATATCACGACTTAACCTAACCAATTATCAAGGGCGTACAGTTGATCTATTAGTAAATAGTAAATACTATTCCAGAAACAAACAATGTTATAATTAATAATAGATCACCTGTACGCCCTTGATAATTGGTTAGGTTAAGTCGTGATATTTTCGTTAGTTTTAACGAAAATATTTCAATGGCGGCAGTCAAACGGAAAAGATCCGAGACTTCTCGAAGTGTAAATTCTAGTTTTGGAAAAATCGTTTCCAGATTTTGAGAAAAAGGTAATAAAAGATACGTGAGGCAGTTGTGGGCCCAAAAAGGAGGTTTTCTAAAGTAAACTTAACTAAATTTTGTTAATTTTTACATACGATGGGAATGAATCAATTTATGAAAAATATCTCGTTTGAGATATCCGAAGTCTCACTTTGTGGCCGCCAATGACAATGGAACTGTGTGTGAAGAGGGAAGTAATCTTTGTTCTTTATCGTAAGGTCATATACCGCAAATTAATTCTTAAATGAAGTTAGTAATGCAGTACAAAAAAAACGAGGAAAGAAGTAAATATTATATATACACAGTATGTGTGTGTTTTTGTCACTAACAACTAATGCCACGTACAAATTAATTTAATATTTCTTTTCTTAACCCAGACTGATTCTTTGGCTGATTTCTTTTCCCTTTCCTGACCTTCTGAACTTCTGTGACCCGCGTTTATGGTCCCAAGGTTAGCGGCTATTTTCTATCATATGTAAGTATAAACTCGTTTAAAATCTTGTTTTTATGACGATACTGAAGATAAATATTTATTCACATCTAAAATTATTTTTAAATTGCGGTAAAATACAAGGTAAACGGTAATATTTATGTCCCGTATCCCCCAAGGAAGTGAGGGTTTGGGGGGCCCCGAACTTGGTCTACATTATCCCGAGTTAATTACAGAAAAAATAACCTCCAACTCTACGCAGTACCGAGGCCCGAGGGTTCGAACCCACAACTCGGCGGAGTCTCGGTACTACCAGTCGGCGTCCGAAATGATCGAAATAGATATGATACACTCACGGTTAATGTTATACATTTTAACATTATATCTTTTTAATATTCCCTTTCAAATTTTAAAGAAGAGAACAGATGAATCAATTTATTCTTTTTAATAATTCAAGTGGTAAACATGTTGAAATAAAACTTCGGAAATGTCCTATTTAATTTTAATAAATATAATGGTTTTCAAGCTTTAATCTTGTGTTTTCAACGTACGTTCGCCAAATGGAATGAGAAAAAATGTTTCTAATTATTGTATGAACGGTGACGATAATATATATATATATAATATATACAGGGTGTTAAAAAAACCCAATCTATTTCTTGTAAGGAGCGAACAAAAATTAGATTCGAACTTTATTACTGTCATCAAGAAGAATAAAATATTAAAAAAAAACGGAATATTACCAGTTAGTAATTTTTTATGCTTTTAAGAAATTGTGTTTCTAGGTGAACTTTTTCCCGAAACTACGTATTCTTTTTAAATTTACATTACATATATACGAAATAAATAATATTCACACGCATGATGGAATTGTTTTGAATTCAATGGTTTTTTACTGAGAGCAATATTTTCAAAACTTTATTTTAACCTCTTCTTGCTCAACGGGACTCCATTAACATTGAAAAAAGTCGTCTGGCGTTAGCCAGAATAAAATCAGTAAAGTGAACACTATGCAACAAAGTGTTAAGTTCTGTCATATCTCATGTTTTCAATATGTGTGTGTGTGTGTGTGGTGTGTTTGTTTTATGGTGAGGAAAAAATGTCATGTTTTGATGCGCTCCGACTTATTTAAGCCTACAAAGAAATATTATGTGAACTTTGTAATAATCTCCCGTTAATAGAAATTTTCATTTAAATGAAACAATTGTTGCTAGTACTCGGATGTATGTGTGAGAGAGAGAGAGAGAGAGGAGAAAACTATTTAGTTAATTACTGTACATTTTGGTTTGGAATAATTAATCTGCACATCAAGAAACTTTCTCGAAATTCAAATATTTCCTTCCTACAATACTGTATACAATTATAGCACGGATTAAAAGCAATTTGGTACTTGTGGGTTATCTGTCGCCACTTTTTAATATTTTTTTATTTATTTATTTTTATATATTAAGAGAAGAGGATTCTTTATACTGTACGGCATTGACGATTGGTTAGGTTAAGTCGTGCTAGTTTGGTTAAATACGTTTTATTTAACCAAACTAGCACGACTTAACCTAACCAATCGTCAATGCCGTACAGTATAAAGAATCCTCTTCTCTTAATATATAAAAATAAATAAATAAAAAAATATTAAAAAGTGGCGACAGATAACCCACAAGTACCAGCAATTTTTATACTTCAAGAGATTTCTTCAGCTATTTTCATAAAGTTTTATTTACAAATATTACTAATACTATTACTACTAATTACCGAAGTTTTAGTTTAAAAAACGAAAAAAAAAAATATATATATATATATATATACACACACACACACGCACTTACGGTTTAATTTTTAAATCTCTCACTAAAAGCCTTAATTTTTTATTCCTGTCAAGAACGAAGATACGTAATCCATTCCAAATGCACTGCTCTCTCGAACAGAGCTCAAAAGCGACTGATCGACACTATCACTTTCTCAAACAAGTTTAGAAGAATGACCTTATGAAAAAACAAAAAAAAACAAAAACGTTATCTTATTTGATGTCACTTTCATTTGCTTGAATTAAAGAAAACTTATTTTTGTATAGAAAAAGAATTGCGGCTTTTACAATATTATACTGTAATTATTTTGCAAAGTTATTCTGGAAAGAAGTGAGGAAGTTTCAAGGTTTGTGTGAGGAGAATGAATTGTAATTTGCGAGATAAATCATCGTGTTACTGGAAGATGAATGGAAGGCGAATTTCAATACAATTAGTTTTGGTAGTACGTGTAAAAACTTATATGTCAGAACGTAGCGGGTTAATTAGAAGAAGAGAAGAGAGAAAAGTTGATAGGAAATGATGAATATGTAGTGAAATGATTAAATGTGGAGGTAGAATGACGCTAAAATGGCTGTGAAAGATATGCCATAAAAGCGTGGGAAGGTCTGCTTTCATAAACGGCTAAAATAAATGATTTGAGAAGTCATGATTGATGTAACACGCGTTGACCGAGAGAATGAGGACGTATGTCTCGAAAAGGGGAACAGTGGGAAAGTCACTGGATGTGAGAACGGAGGAAAGTATGTTACAATGGTAAAGTCGTGTGTAGAGAATAAGTAATGATAAAACTTTAAAAAAGATGTATGTTAAAGAGGAGTAAAGGAAGATTTTGTAAAAGATGGAAAGAGATAATTCGTAATTGTGTGAATAAACGTGAAGTTGATTCAAATGTGACAAAAGTTATTCACACATTTACCAATTACAGTCCGATTTCAGCATTCGGATTCAAGTGAATATGAAATGTAGAACTTCTCCAATTTAGCTCGTTGCCTGATCCATTCAACATATCCACATCATCTGCATGTATGACGTCTCATCCAACCGCTTCTTTCTAACATCAAATATTACTCTTCTCATTCTTTCATTCCCAACACCTTCCCACTTGTACATTCAATCTTTTGTGTGTGTGTGTGTGTGTGTGTGTTTTATTATAATTATTCTCTCTCTCTCTCTCTCTCTCTCTCTCTCTCTCTCTCTCTCAATTAGAGTTCAGCTCTTGAGTTATATTAAATACGTCACTTCTTTCTCCACAGGTCTTTTGTCCTGTTCCTTTTGCTGACGTTTCGTTCAAGCACATCTGAACATCTTCGGAACTGTGAAGGATTAATTCATTCAGGAATGTGACAATGCTGATATGCGACGAAGGCTTTCCATGAATACCAACAACCTTTTCTCGATGGCAATCGAACAAATGCGTTATAATAATAATAATAATAATGATAATAATGATAATAATAATAACGATAATAATAATAATAATGATAATAATAATAATAATAAATTCAACATTACATAAAACATTATCAAAGATTCGTTTCGCGTTTTCAGTAGTCACGTGAGCTCGACTCTAACTCCAGACTACAATTCAGCAACAAGCATACCATAGACTGAATCAACGCCAAGAAAAGCTGAACAGTGTCATTGATACATTCAATATTACCCCTACCTCGCCAAACAAGCACCAAACAAACAAAAATCTTTATTTCTTCTACAATAAAAAGTATTACAAAATAGTTATGCCTGAAATGTTCATAAAAGAATGAAATTAAACAGGATAAATTGATAAATTAATAAAAGAATAAAACATGGAAATCAATTAATCAGCATGAACATTATATATAAAAAAAATGTATTGGAATTTGTAGGAAGACATTAGGTAAATGTAATAATACTTGAAGATGTTACAAATTTAGTATAAAATTGAATAAACATTATGGAAGTTTAGGTTTAAAATGAAATAATAATCTTTAAGTAAATATGATACATCTGCATATACATGTATCATATAATGTACATATACATGCATACAAATATTCTTTAAAAGTATAGCGTACCGCTGAAGTGGTTATACGATAGGTGAAGACTATTGAACTCTGAGATTACTGAACCTTGCACTTCTGAAGTTTTATGATAGAATCAAGGTATGTCTAAGCATACCTTAAAGATGCCTGTTTAAGTGAGATTTGAAACTGGAGTGGAATAGTATTTGATTGATTAGAATAGAAAGGTTATTTCATAGTGAGGAAGCGTTTTGTGACACTGTCATTCTACCAGCATGAGATCGTCTCATGCTTGTTTGTAGGCCGTCATTATTTCTGAGATTCCTGTCAAAATGACGTTGGTGGTTTGAAGGAAACTGTAACACATTATGAGGAAGGTAGTTCTTACAGAGTTACAGGCTAACAAAGACCCTAAGATCCACTCTTAGGCTAGCCCGAAAAAGTAAAGAAAAAATAGAAAAACAAATGAAAATAAAGAATACTGAAGACTCATACCAAGCTTACACTTACAAACGTACAAAGCTTTCATATAAGATAAATCAAATGTGCAGATATCAAATTGCAGTTGCAAGTTTATATTTAATTAGTCTAGCTTTTCTCTAAAAGGAGTTGCATGTTCTTTATATATATATATATATATATATACACGCACACACACACTCGTATATCTACATGCCACTTAAATTGGATGCAGATTTGTGGTTTCTGAACCTCTTTTAGTAAAGTTCAGGAACATCCACTCTAAATGAGAGGACAGCAGGATATGTGACTCATCACCAGACTATTTACAATCAATGTTGTGGTCGCTATATCAAAGTTGTGCTTCAGTTTTTACACGTAAATTAAAATGTCATTTACTTTTTACGCATTGCATTTATATGCCTTCAAAAGCCATGTGTCTGTCAAATATGATGCCTAGTTCTTTTGACTGATTTATGTGTCGTTTTGATCCTGTGAATATGCACTGCGTTTTATTTGGAATTATATTGAAGCCTATGTTGCCATACTCAGTGATGGGCAGTATCTAGATACATGTATCACCGATACGTATCGATCGATACTTTTGTATCGGTATCGGTATCGCTTTAGCTACTTGACAAAAGTATCGATTTATCGGTATCGCTAAGATCAATTTTCTTAAATGTATCGAAAAAAATCGATACTTCGATATATCGATACATTAATAAGAATTTTTAAATATTTAAATAGATGTTATACTATGACACTACTGAGTTATATTTATGAATATACATAAATAATAATAATATTAAATATTTATTTAATGACAGTACTACTCTACTGGTCACGTTACACAGTACGGCGCAACGTTTAAACACGTTTGTACTTGTGTTATTGAGATTAATTAACCATAATATAGAAACGCTCATAATAGAGAAACGCTCATATAATATAGAAACGCTCATTGGTGTTGCAACACTATTGGCCACGCCCAGTGGCGGATTTAGGGGGGGGGCCGAGTAGGCCATGGCCTACGGCCCCGCGCCTGTGAGGGCCCCGCGCCCTCACATATAATTATAATGTTGGATTCCACTATAAATAATACAATTGATTAGTGATAATTATGGTATCACTCTCTTTGCTGGCGGGAGTTTAGTTCTATTCAGGCCGCTGTGGAGTGCACATGTGAGTGTGTTTAGTGGTAAGTAATGGTAAAAGTCGTATCTCGAAAAAGTCGCCAGTCAATAAATGGGGATGGGGGAGTTTTAGTCAGCTTTATAATAACATAAATAAGTTGAAAAATGTTAAATTAATGTAATTAATTTTTTATATGAAAACGTACTTAGGCTAGGTTAGGTCAGTTTAGCTTAGATTTCATAATAAATACATTTTATACATATTTAAGGAAAAAGTCGCCACTGGTGGGGGCCGGCGACTTTTCCCATAAAGCGACTTTTTCACCCGAACAACTGTTTAGTGTCTGTATTTAATTAATTAATTAAACTGTATTAATTAATACTAAACCGAGGGTCAAGTGTAAATAGTTTGTTTTTTATGTTTTTATGTTTCAGGATAAGGCAGTGAGGCTGCACTGAGGCACAATGGAGAAATCAACAAGTCGTGATCGTGATCAAGGGAGGAAGTATAAAGCTGGCTCTGTTAAACGACAAGAAAAGGCAGACGTAAACCAAAGAGTAAAAAAACTACCAAAAATAACTCAATGGTTGACATATCCAACAGTATCTGAATCTGCAAAATCACAAACTCAAACTGAATCCGGTCAAACTGAATCTGAATCAGTAGAGACACCAATTACGCCTGAAACAACTGGAGAAGCCACAACTAGTACTGAACCTAGTGTAGTTAGCGCAATTGAACCTGAACACAGTGACAGTGAGGAGACACAAGAGGAAGTGAAAGTTATGAATACCGGTACTGAACAAGGATTTGAAACGGATCTTGGATTATGGCCTAAAATAATTACTGAAAATGTGTGTGACTATTGGTTGAAAAAGGGAAGCGCAGAATGTCGACACTGTGATGGTGACTTCAAAGAGTCAGCTGTGAAAGAGCTAAACAGAACCCGTCATTGTACAAAGACATTATTCACTCGAACTCATTCATTATCTGGCCAAGAAATTAATCTTAAATGGCTCTGTTACTCTAAAACAACTGGTAAAGTGTATTGTTTTGCTTGCAAGCTTATGTCAAAGGTGGAAAGCTCATTCACAACTGGCTTCAATGGTTGGAAGAACGCTAGGTATGTCATAGAATCTCACAGTAGGTCAGATCAGCACAGGAAAAGTATGGTCGAAATGATATATCGAAAGACTGCGGGTGCCCGTATTGACTCTAATCTAGTACAACAATATGAAAGTGAATGCGAGTACTGGCAAGCAGTATTGAGGAGGTGTGTAGATGTTTTAAAGCTACTTTGCGAACGCGGGCTAGCCATTCGAGGTAAAGATGAAGTAATTGGATCAGTACACAATGGAAACTATCTTGGGATTCTAGAGCTGCTGAGCACATACGACAGTTTCTTGGCAGCACATATCAAGAAACACGCAAACAAAGGTAGTGGTCATACTTCCTACTTGTCCATGTCATTTCTGAGGAAGTCATTGGAATAATGGCAGAAAAGGTTATGTCCTCAATAACAGATGAAGTAAAAACAGCAAAGTACTTCTCAATTTCTGTTGACTCCACACCTGGTATTTCACACATGGATCAACTTACTTTTACAATCCGCTATGTACTGCCTACTACAGGTCCAGTTGAAAGGTTTTTGCAGTTTATTCCCATGCTAAGCCACACTGGCAGAGATATTGCTACAACTGTTCTTGATTTTCTTAAAGAGAAGAACATTCCAGTTATCGACTGCCGAGGACAGTCCTATGACAATGCCAGCAACATGTCTGGTAAATATCTGGGGACCCAACAGATAATCAAGAATGAGTGTAGTGAAGCTGAGTACATACCATGTATGGCTCATTACTTAAACTTGGTGGCTAAGTGTGCTGCAGAAAGCTGTCCTGCTGCAGTGTCATTGTTTGCTCTGGTACAAAAATATGTACTCCTTTCTTGTTGCATCTACTTATCGTTGGAGGAGACACCGTGAGGTACTAGAGACTAATAAAGATAAGAAGTTGAAAGTTGATAAAATACTTTCAGACACTCGTTGGTCAGCACGAGCAGATGCTGTAGCTGCTCTCAGTAGAGCACACAAAGAAAAAAATAATTGTTCTGGAAGAGTTATTCTCAGATCAGAATCAGCCAGCTGAAACAAGAGCTGAAGCAAGTGGTCTTCTCAAAGGTTTGAAAAAACTTGAAACAGTGATTCTTCTTGAAGTTTGGGATACAGTATTGGAAAGGTTTCAGAGTAGCAGTATCCAGCTGCAAAAATCTGGGCTCTCCCTCAACACAGCTGTCACACTGCTAGAGTCTCTTTTACAATTTGCTAAAGACCTGAGATCCCAGTTCGATGACTTTGAAGCAAAAGCTATGGCTAAGTGTGATCCCTGTGATGTGACGAGTAATGATGCATACTACGCCGACACGCAGCGTATTAGGAAGCGCAAGCGTCACCACGATGAACTAGACTCCGCGGAGGATGTTATGCTGACAGGGAGAGACAAGTTTAGAGTGACTGCATTCTTGCCCATCATTGACAAGCTCTGTGCTGCCCTACAACAACGCATTGCTGCTTACAGCGACCTTCGAGAGAAATTTGGGTTTTTATCAGAAATCTCAAACAAAACGAACACTGAGCTTAAAGCATCTGCTGAAAAGCTTGTGTCTTCATATCCTAAGGACTTGGAGGCTGGATTGGAGTCGGAGCTTTTGCAGTTTGCACACCTTATGAAATCCATTCCAAAAGATTCACCTGAAAGTGCTCCTTCATCAGGTGGTGCAAAGGCTGCAAAAAGTCCTGAACTAGAAATGTATGAGATAATTCACAGACATGACATGGTAGAAACATTTGCTAATGTTGAAATTGTATTACGACTCTATCTCTGCATGTTTGTCACAAACTGCACTGGGGAGCGATCATTCTCCAAGATGAAACTAGTCAAGAATTATCTAAGAAACACCATGGGGCAGGACCGTTGTCTTCACTCACCCTGTTGAGCATTGAGCATGAGAAATTAAGGGTGCTTGATTTTACTGATGTCATCAAACAGTTTGCAAGTAAGAAGGCTAGAAAAAAATATTTTTTGACTGAGAAATAGTTAAGTGTACCGTACAAATTGCCTGCAATAAACAAAACCCACTCATTGCATCATTTGCATGTCAGTCAAGTGGTATTCTCTTTAGTTAATGGTGTATTATTATAGTTATTTTTTGTTAATGGTGTTATTATAGTTATTTTTTATTGTTAAGCTTCAAAAAAACAAATGTGTAATGTTCAACTATGAATGGTCATTTGGCTAATTAATTACAATAAATTGAAATTGTTTAAAAAGTAAATTTATTTTAACGCTTCGCTCGCCCATTGATTTGAGGGCCCCGTAAGGTCACCACTGGGGGATGGGGGTGTAAATCTTCATTTCAGTTAATTAAGCTAGCTTTGCGTAGTTTGGGGCCCCGCACTCCAACCGGCCTAGGGCCCCGCGCACCTTAAATCCGCCACTGGCCACGCCCACTCGGTGTTGAGTTCAAACAGGTTCATACTTGTAACGCAGCGATTCCTCTTGGTCCCCCGAGGCATTTCTTATCAATCAGGGTAATAGTAATTACTTTTAATTGTTAGTGTAATATTTTCAGTCATTCATGTATCCTACAAAATTAAAACATACTTTCATTAAATAAAGCAATTGTTTTTATTTACATCTATAAAACCCATTAAAATGTCGTTGATTTTACTTACAGTGCGTACAAATTACTAGTATAAACAATAATATCTAATACCTACATATTAAATGAATAATTATAAAAATGTACCGTGATACATGTATCGGTATCGGTATCGCTTAAGACATCTAGAAAGTATCGGCGTATCGGTATCGCCTAAGACGTTCTTCATGTATCGATGTATCGGTATCGCTTTAGCGATTTTCATGTATCGATGCCCATCACTGGCCATACTGTTGTTTCAGGTTAGATAAGTCTGTTTCTGTTAATATTTCCAGGGCCGCCGCTTCCATTAGGCGAGGTTAGTAATGCTAAGGGCGCCAAAGATCTGGGGGCGCCAGCGCCTCCCGCCCTGTGCACGTCTGATAGTATTATGTAAGAACAACATGAAAAAAATAATGAAGGAATGAGAAGCATGGACAAATGATGAAAGGTTGTACGACGTATGTACACAGTTTAACTTGACTGATATTTACATAATTAACTTATTCATCTTATTGGGTCATTATAGAACTTTCACTATCACGACCTTTAACCCTTTAGGGACGGGAGTCGTAAATAAGCGATTTAAAAATGTTGCGCGCACAGACGGGAGTCGTCAATAAGCGACTCGGCTTATTTACGGCTTAATATGAGTTCCGGGAGTCGTCAATAAGCGAATAACTGTTTTTATGTGACATATGCCCTTCTTGCTTGGAAAAAACAGTAGATATGTCCTTTTTGCACGCATATTTTAGCACTTTTGAGCGTTCTGATTTGTTACTACATATGCCTCGCTTTACTCGCTGTTTTGATTGGTCATGACACTTTCTTGAACTGTGAAATTATTTTATAATTTTATAATAAATGTATGTATTAGCAAATTAAAATAGATCAGTGTAAGGCAAATAGTTTCTTCAATATGGTACCTTGATTACTTTGTGGGCAAACCCAATCGTGAAGTGGGAGGCGGGTGGGGGCGCCAGCTGCAGTCCTGCTAAGGGCGCCAAATAGGCTGGCGCCGGACCTGAGTATTTCGTTCACTTCATTCATTTTGACTTAGCGAAGAAGCTGAACATCGTCGGTATACATGACGACTGCAAATTTGGCAGTATCATTAATAAAAACAATAAAAAAGATAAGACCTCATTACTGAACATTGAGGAACGCCATACTCGACAAATTTACTGCTGAGAATAGAATTTTCTACTTTGACGGACTGGCATCTTTCTGTAAGATAGTCTTCAAATCAAAATTTATCTGCATCAACTGCCTTCATTTTTTGAAGTACTTCATCATGAGGTTTAACAGAGAAAGTAGTGTTATTTTATTGTTCCCATTGCTGCATAGATTTCTTCCATTATTGTTAAGAGTGTTGTCTCAGCAGATAGACGTTTCCTGTATCCGTGTTGAGAACGTGAAAATATGTTATTTGACCTATTTTTACAATATTCAAAATGATCTATTAACTGGCTTGCAACAGCTGCTTCTAAAATTTTAGAGAGAATGTATCTCAAAGAAAATGTGTCGATAAAATGTTCAACGCCCGCCAAGTACAGTAGAAGATAATACTGTGAGTCTAGAATATGCACTGGGACTTCTCGAATAAAGTATAAGGTTGTAACATAATGAGGCGTTGCGTGGCAGAAGGGCGACCTAGCCAAAATCAAATCTTTGAGAAAAATGCATTTTAAGTTGAGAGGTATTTATCGACAATTAGGTAGAAGAAGGGCGACCTAGCCATTTTTGGCGAAAATGAATTATTGCTGTTTTCAGTAGCTTAATATATTATATTAAGCTACTGAAAATCAGCAATAATTCATTTTCGCCAAAAATGGCTAGGTCGCCCTTCTTCCACGCAACGCCTCAATTATATTCTGCTCGATTTTTTAGTTCATTCAGAACAAAAATTAAAGGACTTATAAGGACAAATTTGCTCGAATTTTTAGTTTATTCACAACAAAAATTAAATGATATAATGACAAATTAATAATCAATATAATTCCCTTCTTTTTCTATAACCTTCCTCCCACCTGTAGAAAAGTTTTTTTATGCCATGTTCGAAGAAATCCCTTGGTTTCGAGTTATAAAAAGCGATCACTTCATTTTCGATAGCTTCCCTGGAATGCAACTTTTGTCCATCTAGGTGGTGTTGCAGACTTCTGAATAAATGGTAATCTGAAGGTGCGATGTCTGGAGAATAAGGTGGATGAGGCATTTTTTCCCAACCAAATGCCTTCAATTGGGCAGTGGTGATTCGAGCAGTGTGAGGGCGCGCGTTATCCTGGTGGAATAGAACACCTCTGTGATTAATTAATGCAGGACGTTTTTCTTGTAATGCCATCTTCAATCGTTGGAGTTGTTGGCAGTAGACTTCAGTTGTGATTGTTTGGTTATCTGGCAGAAGCTCAAAATGAATAATTCCTTGCGTATCCCACCAAATGCATAGCAAAATTTTCTTTGGATATGGTCTTTTCCTTGGCTGAGGTTCAGGCTTTGTTTCACGGCTAAGCCACTGATGTCGACGCTTAATATTATTATAGAGGACCCATTTCTCATCCCCAGTGACGATCCGATTCAAAACGGTGCCTGCAGTTGCCAAGAATGCAATGATGTGCAAATCGATTCGATGTTGAAGATTCGCTTGTGACAAATCATGCGGAACCCATTTTCCAACCTTCACTACTTTTCCTAACAGCTTCAAATGACGATGAATGGTCATATGGCTAACGCCGAGTTGTAGGCCAAGTTCTCTTACAGTTACCGTTGGTTTTTCTCCACTGTTGCCTTCAGCAACTCTTCATCTAACTCATTTGGTCGTCCTGTTCGTTGATAATCTTTCAGACTGAAGTCCCCATTTCTGAACTTCTCAAACCATCTCCTACACATCCATTCACTTTCAACATCGTTTCCATAAACTCTTTAAATGTTTTTTGCGGATTCACTAACGTTAGATCCTTTATGGAACTCATACAGCATCACGTGTCAAATATGCTCTTTCGTGGGCTCCATATTTTTTCAATTACTGTAATATCGTAGGGGTGGCGTTGTAACTGTATGAAAAACACCAAAATATTCATTAGCCTAATCCTACACTAGCCTAAGTCATTCTGTATCGTGATAAAACCTGTGCGAACCTGTCGCTGCGTGTATTTTGCAACATTTCTAAAACTATTTCACATTATCTTAATTAAGGTTATTTTATTATCTATCGTCCGTTTTCTAATCGAGCAGAATTTATGTTACAACCATACATTGTCACTGTCGTGTCAGCTCTACGCTTACTCACGCATTCACAAACTACAAACCAATATTAATGGAGCCTTTTTTTAATTTTTCACACTCCTAGGTAGATTCACGTAGATATGAAACGAGTAACTTCTTCCCTTTAGATAGAGGCCTCATCCATTTAGTATATCCATATCATCTGTGATCTATGTATATCGAATGTGACGTCTTTCTTGTCATTACTACTCTCTTCCAAAATTCATTAAAATTACGTCCCATAGACCAAGTGCAGTATTCTATCTCTGTTAGTTCAAGCGGCATGCTCTTCTTCAGTTTGTATATTGAATTCTCTTTTAATTTCTTCCCCTTTTCTCATACTCTTCTCAACACAACCAGATGGTATTTGTAGCAATGTCCCACATTTTTCTTTCTCTAACATTTTTAAGAATGCAATTTGTAGTCACTGTGGTTGTTTTTTCAGTATACACTCAGTGCCGGATTCAAGTATGGTGCAATCCATGCAACTGCACAGAGCCTCCGTTTATTTGGGGGCCACAACAACCAGAGGCGATAAAAATTTAGCTAAAAAAAGAGACGCAAATCTTAAACTAATGGGGCAAGGGTTTCTCAGCGAATGCAGAGATTGCCCTGTTGATCGATGTATTGGGGCCCTCCGAATACATGGTTCTACGTTTCTATGTTAGGCACCACACCACCACCATTTCACAAGGGGTCCCAGCTTCCCTCAATCCAGCACTGTATACACTCGCACGACATTCACCATCTTCAGTGTCGGCTTTCCCTTATTTATTACAGTTAACAGTACACCTACTATCACTTTTTAAATGCTTTGGATCAATCCCAGAATAGGCACCTGAAATCATTTTTAGGTGCTTAATCTGGGATTGAGGCAAAACACAGGTGCTTAATCTGGGATTGAGGAGAAAAAAATATAAACAGTTTTTAGAGATATAATTTCATTGTTTTTATCAATATTTGAAAAAATCAACTCTAACCTAACCTAACCTAACCTAACCTAACCTAATCTTTTGCTATATCTTCTGCTTTTTTGGTTAGTTTTGCTATTCTTACCAGTTTGATTTTTACCTGATTTTCACATTTAATATTTTATTAATAATATTATTCGATATCTAAAATTTTTCTTTATTCATTAAACCACTTTAAACCTTTTATAACTTTGCCTTTATTACATTTGTAATAAACTTTGTATAAACAATAAATTTTGTAATCATCATAGGATCAGGTGCCTATTCTGGGATTGACCCAATGCTTTTTTATCACATGACACACGAAATAGCGTACTTGAAAACTAGACTAAAAATTACCAGAGCTCAAAATTCACATTTTCACTCACTAACCAAAGTGACTGATGACCAAAATGTTGCACTAGCCAACACATACAAATACTGAGCAGTAACTTTAGTTTTCGGTGACAATAAATATATATATATAAATATACACACACACAGGGTGTTTCAGGTCGACCCTAGAAATATGGAAATTGGCGGAATTCATAGTTTGTATTTGGTATTTGAAGTTTGTCATAGTAATTCCGCCAATTTCCAAATTTCTAAGGTCGACTTTAAAAAAAAAAAAGTCCTTTTATAAAATCATACGCATCATTCGAAAGAGGATAGTTACAAGTTTGTACAGGATTGTATAGGTTTTGACAATACAAGACAAGATAGGATACAAAACAAAATAAAAGTGTTAGTTAAAACTAACCCTTCAAGATGACTGCATGGACTGTGGAACAGCTGCGTTTCATAACTGAGCAATATTATGAGCATGGAAGAAGTGTAGTTTCAGCTCAAAGATCTTTCAAGACAAATTTTCAGATGTCAAAATCACCTTCTAAGAAAGTAATCCGTCGGTGTGTCAGAAATTTTTCCCTAACTGGCAGCATTGGAAAAAGAAAACCAACTGGAGTCTGGAAGAGTGCGCACAGCAAGGATAGACGAGATCATTAACAGAACTCATGAAATTGTACAGGATAATCCTAACATAAGCATCAGACGTGCTTCTCAGCTGTTAGGAGTTGGATATGGAACAACAACACACCGTATATTCAAGCAAAATTTAATGCTTTCCATATAAAATTCAAACAGTGCAACAACTAAACGATGGAGATTTCGCACGAAGACGACAATTCTGTCAATGGATCCAACAGAAGGTAAATGACACCACCAATTTTCTAGCAACTTTGATTATGTCAGACGAAGCCCATTTTCACTTGAATGGAACTGTAAACAAACAAAATTGTCGTTTCTGGGCAACAGAAAATCCATTGAATATTACCGAAGTCCCGTTGCAGTCAGCGTGTAACTGTTTGGTGTGGTCTTACTGCATCTCAGATCATAGGGCCGTACTTTTTCGAGGATTCCACCGGAAACACAGTCACTGTAAATGGTGATCGCTACGAAAAAATGTTGACCGATTTCCTTATTCCTAAATTAAGAGATCTTTGTCTAGAAAACCACTGGTTCCAACAAGACGGAGCTACCTGCCATACCACGAGGAACTGCATGGCAGTTTTGCGTTTCCAGGCGAGTTAATCTCAAGATTTGGAGACGTTGAATGGCCCGCAAGGTCTCCGGATTTTTCTCCCTTAGATTATTATCTCTGGGGATATTTAAAGAGTGGGGTCTACAGAAATAACCCAACGACTTTGCAAGAATTGAAGGCCGCCATCACAAATGAGATACAGGCCATACCACCGCACACTCTTGCAAAAGTGATGCAGAACTTACAAGCGAGAACACTGGAATGCTTGGCAACTAATGGAGCACATTTGAAAGGAGTCATTTTAAAAAAATAAATATTTCATAATAAACTTGTAACTCTACTCTTTCGAATGATATATAGTTTTTATGAAAGGAATTAAATATTAAGAATATTTGGCTTTTTTTTATGGGTCCCATTTATCTGGATCACCCATATATATATATATATATATATATATATATACATATATATATATATATATATATATATATATGAAAAATTATTTCACGAAAGTGACACGTGAAAAGTATTTATGATGAATAAAACCACGAAGGAAAAAGAAACACAAAGGGGTGCTCAAGCGCTTTCGTCTAATGACATCCTCAGGAACACTGGAGTGAAAGGACAGATCAAGGCAATATATAGGTTACAAAAATAAACATACATACATACACATTCACATATATATACATATATATATATATATACATATATATAGATATATAAATATATACATATATATAGTAAGCATAGAAAAAAATTGTGGGAGGAGCCAACATTTATATGGTCACAGAAGAATAAAGAAATAAAAATAAATATAAATATAAATTGAAAAAATTAATTACAAAATAGTGCCTTAGTGATATATATGTCACAGCCTAAATAATCATAAAGAAATAAACAGGCAAATAAAAAAACCCATATATATATATACAGGGCTTCCCAAAAAAATGTACACACACTTTAACAGCTGATAGCTCAATTGATGTTTCTTTCTTTCCAAGTTAAACCCATTAGAATTAATAATGGCAGTCAGACTAAGCTTTGAACAAAGGAAATTCATTCTAAAATGCTACTGGAAGTGTGAAAACGCAGTTGAAGTGCAAAGACAGTTTAGGAGGGAGTTTCAAACAGATCCACCAACGCGACTTACCATCACTCGAATTAGAGATAAGTTTGAAGCCGATGGAACTGTTCAGAATGTCCACAAGAAGCGTTCCGGAAGACCACGGACATCGACAAGCCCCACAAAGCAAGAAAGAGTACTGGAAACGTATCACCAAAGTCCAAGAAAATCTGTGCGGCAAGCGAGTCGTGAGGTAGGAATTTCAGAATCGTCTGTCCAACGCATTTTGAAGCGCTGTCAATGGAAAAGTTACATTCCAAGATTAGTCCATGCTATTAATGATGATGATGATCCAGACCGAAGAGTGGAGTATTGCGAGTGGTACTTGGCACGATGTGGATGTGGATTGGACGAAGGGGTTTCGTAGAATACCCTCCGCGTTCACCAGACCTCACACCACTAGACTTTTTTTATGGGGATACTTAAAAGACAAAGTCTACGCTATAAAACCTGCAACAGTCGCTGAATTGAGAGCAGCCATTGAAACGAGAATGCACACAAATACCAAACGAAATGTTTCGTGATGTTTGCGATTCCATGCTTCGCGTTATCAGCAGTGCCTGGACCAGAACGGACGTCAGTTTGAAAACAGGCGTTGACAAAACAATTAAATAATGTCTGTAGATTCTATTACATTTTGAAAATGAAATGTATTTTAATAAACACTGCCTTTATAAGTATTTAAAGTGTGTATACATTTTTTTGGGACGCCCTGTATATATATATATATATATATATACACACACACACACTGGGTGATCCAGATAAATGGGACCCATAAAAAAAAGCCAAATATTCTTAATATATATATATATATATATATACATATATACTGGGTGATCCAGATAAATGGGACCCATAAAAAAAAGCCAAATATTCTTTATATATTTTTTTTATATATATATATATGGGCTACGTCATGGCCAGTGTCGTAACCGCTTCCCGGAGATCAGCGAAGTTAAGCGACATTGGGTCTAGGTAGTAGTTGGATGGGAGACCGTCCTCTGCGCCCAGATTATGTAGCGACCCGTGGTTCGGATCCCACGTGAAGCTGTAGGTCCCCTCCGTTATATGACCTTAGATGTTGCGAAGGAGGTTAAACAACCCCAATTAAATATATATATATATTAGGCGGAGTGAAACAACTTTTTATTCCAAATTTATTTGCCTCGCTTGTTTTTTGGCGTATTAGAACATAAAAATGATGTATTCAGTTATTTAATGTTTGTAACTCAAACCATCTCTCGCATTTTTACATAAAAGTAAAATGGCCATCAGCCGGTTGACCATAAATAAAAATATGCTCATAACATAAAAATTAAGTGTTCTATCGAAAAACATAATTGAAGAAAAACGCTTTATAATGCAAAACTATACTTAAAAAACACCATTGTGCATACATTGTATTGAAATAAAATTGTATCTGGTCTCACTTGGTGGATGCCGAAATCAATTACATTTGAATGCGATATAAAACCCGCTCATCTCAAATGTTATTATTTTTTCAGGAGAGGCATCAGATCCTTTTTGGTTTCAAGTGAGGGAAGCAGAGAGCGACTTTTTATTCTTGACCTAATAAATCCATCTCTTGATTTCTGTGATATTCTGTGATGCATCTGTAACCAACTTCACGGCTCTTTCGACGTTCTGTGTGTGAATCGGGTATTGCTCAACTTTGAAACATTTTGTTTCGTACTCAAGCAATTCTTCATCACACAATTTAGAAATGAGAGGTGGTTCACTGATATCAATCCTATCCCAGATGATGATGTCTGTCCAATGTGATGCTTTGAAGTTCAATTCTGGTACTCTAAATTCTCCGATTTTCCTTGTATTGGCTTCCTTACACTCTCTTGTCTGTATTATTCGATCGATTGCAACTTTGCGCAGCTTTTGCTCACTATCTGACAGCAGTGATAGAAGAATATTTTCTGAGTGAGCAAAATAGGCATTCTGTGATATATAAGGTTGGACAACTTTTTGTATATCGTGGGGTAACAGATTGAACCTTTTTATTGCATCAAAGATATGTTTGGGTCCATCAGGCAGATACGGTTTAAATTTTATATTGAACCAGTTAGGATCATAGTTTGTTACTATGAACAGAACAAGGCTACGTAACTCCCTGGAGGGATTCTTTTGGGAGACATAATAACGACATTGTCTGTTAGCTAGAATTAACCATCTAGAGTTAAGGGGACCAGGCTTGAGTTTCTCTTGGCTTCCGTCAACATATCCTTCTCTTATGGCCCCAATTATTCTGAACATGTATTGTTGATCATTACTTAAATCTTCTATGAGCTCATCTGTGAGAACTGGGATGCTATCGGCCCCATCCGTAATTGGGAAGAACTTCACCACAGGCATCTCATGGCAAGTCTTAAGAGCATTACCAATAGATCCACTAAATGATCTTGGCCCAGTTGTTTTCCCGTCGTATTCCTCAAACAGATGCCTAAAGGGAAGTTCATTTGTAACATACAAATGTTCCATTGCAATGGTCGGTTCAGCTTCTGCTCGATGAAATGGATTATGCCACCTTTAGACCCAGTGTTGACATTCGTACTGTCGCACCCTATCACCTGGAGATTCTGGTCTAGTGCCATTTCATTCAAGTAAGCGAACAACGATTCAGATACATCACTTGCTTTTCCAGATTTAGGGCTCAAATGGTTAAGGTATTCTCTACCAGGCTCACTCAATAGTACGTACATAATGTTCTTCAACAATTATATCCTGGTATCATTTACCATCTTTATTTGTTTACCAACGTCTTGTCTTTTCTCCCATCAAAATATAAAGCTTTAACATCACCATAACTTCGTGCAGCTTCAACTTGTAATGTTATTCTCAATTTCTCTCTCTCTCTCTCTTCTCACATTACTTCGATCAATAAAAAAGTCAGTCTTTTTCGGTAATGATACCCAAATCCACCAAAGTAGCTGAAGCAATGGCCGATGCAGCCATTGTGCAACGCACAATATAACGAGATATCTTCTCTCAAAAACCGATAGATATTATATTAGGGGTCTTTCAAAATATGACTTTCCGCCAAAAATGCGGCGGGTGGAGGGTCCTAAAAAGAAAAGATCTTTTTAGAACTTCTAGAGGGTCAATACACCAAATCATGAGTGAGGCGAGACGATTTAATATTTTCACTCCACCCTAATAAAAAAAAAGTGCACACACACACACACACACACAGTTGCTGCATTATTACACAAAGTACTATGTACAGTTTGCTTCTTCTGTATGCAAAAGAAAATCGACCAATTTATTTTTTCCCTTACCAGGCAAGTCACATGAAGACAACTTGTGGGCCATTTCAAACGTTCGAGTAATAATTTATTTGGATAAGAGAGTTTTCGTACAATCTGTTATCACTTGTCATGCAAATATTCTCCATTATGAAAAGCTGAATTATTATTATTAAACCTTAAATGCCGGTAGACATTTATTGATGTTCTCTTAGAGAACGCCGTTCAACATAAATTGATGTTTTAGGTTTTTCTACAAACGCCGGTCAAAATCTATGGATGCTTTACCTTTCCCGCCTTTGTTTGAGGTTTAAAATGACTCGTAAAATCACTACAAATTTATTCTTGAATTTTTTTCCCGGTTTTTTGAGTACAGTGGGGTTATCGATCACATCCATACCTGGTGTTAAATGGTTAAGGGGATAAAGCCACATAAGCCTGCTGAAAACTTGAGAATAAGCCGAAATCTGGTCCTTCTAATACATGAATTTTTATTATTTCGTTTTAGGTATCAAAAAGGCTAAATTCTCTAAAACTAGGCTTATCCTGTACTTGCCACCTAACGAGCTAACATTTGCAGTCATATTCAGCTGGTTAATAATAATAATTGATCTTTTTCTTTCAATGCGTCACTCAAAACTAATAAGGCATTTTTTCCTTACTCTTAACTTTGCCTGTGCCTCTTTTTATTCCCTGAGAATATGAAAGTATTCACTGATTTCTATGCGGAATCATGATAACTGAAGCCAATAATAAAAATTAAGGAAACTATGTACATGTTAACATTTTTTTCAAGAAACAGGTATAGGGATATTCAGGAAGAGAAGGGCACTAGCCAAATAAGAATAAGGAACTTTCAACCATTGAAACATTTTCAAGGAACAGAAAACAACGACGCGAAAGCATAATTTATTTTAATGTTCTTTTCTCTATCGTTTATGCTCACCACCATCTTCAATGCTATCTTCGTCAATCTGAAAATTAATAGAATTATCGTTTACTTCAAGTGAACCTTCAACAAAGACAATACCTAAAATTCTACAACGGTGAAAGTTCTTAAATCCACACCAAGAAAGACTACAATTTTACTTAAAGCACTTCTTCATATACTACTGTATTTTCCTTTTATTTTCATATTCATAAAAGAAATTATCAAGGACGTCACAAGTGTAAATGAGACTGATTAAAAATAAACTAATTTTCACTTACTTCCGGCCACTTTTCCGGTATGTGGTCTAAAAGATCATCTTTAAATCACCTTGAATTACAATTTCATCATCTCCCGTAACAGAAGATCCGCACGCGAATTTCGTTCCAAAATGTTTTGCTGCACTTTTTAAATCTATATCTGTTTAAAGAACAAAAAAATTTGGAGGTTGAGAGTAACTTACAAACCAAAATACAACATTTGAATCCCATGAAAAAGGATCTATTAATTTTTTAAATAATTTTAAATACGATGTTTATAACCATGTAAATTATTGCGTATTCACCCGTTATGAGAGTAACTAAATACAACAAAATTATTTACATATTTTGTTTACGACTAATCTTTGAGCGCTGGTCATTTCATCGACAAGTTACTTTAAAGACAAATGCCTGCGGGTTAGGCTAAGTTAGATTACATTGTTCAATTAAGAGGTATCGACGTTAAATCCACCTACCTACCAGCCAAATGTTAATCTGGAAGAATATACATAATTTTATTACTAGAATCCAAAACAGCTCTAATGTGTTATTGTGCAATGTCCTGTCCTCAGATACTGTGTACCTCTCACCTATATGGCAGTCGGTGCTACTGTAGTATGCGGTCTACCTACGATTAGGCGGTCTACCTTTTAATTATAGCTTCTTATCTTCTTATTATTTTATTATTAGGTTAATTGTACGCCCTTGACGATTGGTTAGGTTAAGTCGTGATATTTTCGTTAAAACTAACGAAAATATCACGACTTAACCTAACCAATCATCAAGGGCGTACTGTAGTATGCGGTCTACCGTTAAGTATGCGGTAGTAGTATGTTTAACTTCTTTAATAATTCCTTAATTGTGTAAATTAAATTATAATTCCTTTCAATTCATTTTCAATTCCTTTTAAATATTTTGAACGGTAGACCGCATACTACAGTAGAAACTTAACGGTAGACCGCATACTACAGTAGCACCTGGCAGTCTTGGTTCAGACAATTGCTGGTTTACAATAACTTATTTTTGTAATGTAGCAAAGATTATATATGCATATTAAGTTGTGCTATAATAAGATTGTATTTGTATGTTGGGTTAAATGGATATGTTGGCCTTATTTTTACTTGTATGTTAGGTTAAGTGGCTATGAATTGTGAATGATCCGCAATAAAGATGTTTTGTTTGTTTGTTTATGGGTATAAAGCTTGAATCTTGACCCAAAGAATTAGAAAATAAATCATTAATGGTACAAATATTTTAAAAAGATAAAAGCTAAGAAAGCATAAACGCACTGAGAATACGAATTCTTAACTGTCAACAATGAAAAAGACTCGTGCACGCTAATGCGTTTTGATAATGATGAGTAAATGAAAAATATATATATATATATAATAATAATAATATAATAAGAAAGGCGATAAAGGTCTGTTTGTAGGTAAGCTACTGGAATCAATAATTCGGGATCGTATAGTCGAACACTTAGAATTGCATAACTTAGTTAGAAATACGCAGCACGGTTTTAGGCGAAACAAATCTTGCTTAACTAATCTTTTAGAATTTTTTCAAAGCGTGGTTGACGTTTGCGATAGTCATCGGGCGGTTGATGTAGTGTATTTAGATTTTCAAAAAGCGTTTGACACCGTACCGCACAAAAAGACTCTGAGAAAACTAAAGCTCATGGAATCAGGGGTGTAGTAATAAATTGGATAGAAGAGTGGTTGCGAGGTAGGAAACAGAGGGTGGTCGTTGATGGAGCGGAGTCGTGTTGGGCTAATGTAGCGAGTGGCATTACTCAGGGTTCTGTATTCGGCCCCTTGCTTTTTCTTATATATTAACGATTTAGATGTCGGCCTAGTCAGTACAGTTTCAAAGTTTGCGGATGACACGAAGCTGGGTGGTAGGGCGATAATGACGAAGATAGAAGTAAAATCCAGGAAGATCTGAATAAAATCGTTGATTGGTCAGTCACATTGCAAATGAGATTTAACGTCGATAAGTGCAAAATTTTACATATAGGTTCGCGTAACGGTAATTTTGCGTACAGTATGTCAAAAAAGGAGTTAGCAAGCACAGAGCAGGAAAAAGATTTAGGAGTTATAGTCACTGGTGATTTAAAAGTAGCGAAACAAAGTACAGCAGCGGTCATTAAAGCGAACAAAGTGTTAGGTTTTATAGCTCAGAATTTTGAGTACAAATCGCGCGATATTATAGTTCCTCTTTATAAATCATTAGTTAGACCCTAATTGGAGTACGCGATCCAATTTTGGAATCCGCATATGCGCAAAGATATAGACAAAATCGAAAGAGTTCAAAGACGAGCAACTAAGATGATTCCGTCGCTTAGGTCAAAGTCGTACGAGGATAGGCTTAAAGGAGGATAGGCTTAAAGGGTTAAAATTGACTACACTCGAGACTAGGAGGCTGAGAGGCTGAGAGGTAATCTAATCCAGGTTTTCAAAATTATGAATGGGTTCGATAACGTAGATAGAGATAGCTTTTTCGAAATATCTCAATATAATAGGACTAGAAATAACGAGTGTAAGTTGACAAGTAGAAGGTTCGAGACAGCAGTTGCCAAAAACTTTTTTACGCATAGAATAGTAAATAGCTGGAATAGTTTGCCGGTAGAAGTAATTAGTAGCACGTCTATAAACATGTTTAAAAATCGATTAGACGCACATGTTGATAGATTGGGTATAGTTTAAGGTAGTAAAATTAAGGGTGGATAAGATAGATTTTGATTCTCTTTTCATTAAAGATCACAATAACCAGACTAGAGGTCATAGTATGAAATTATTTAAGCCAAGATGTAGAACAAATTTAAGAAAACATAGTTTTACAAACAGAGTAATTAAATTTTGGAACAGTCTGACAGAAGAAGTGGTGACTTCAGATACACTTGATTCTTTCAAAAAAGGTTGGATAGTTTGATGTCTGCAAGGGACATCTGGTGATGGTGTTTAAGCCCATTTTTATTGCATGAATGGTACTAGTTTATTTCATATATATTATGTGCATTTGGGTGATAGATCCCACAGCTCAACACAGGTGCTGTGGGATATAGGGAGGCAGCATCTTGGGTTAGGGGATACTCTCTGTCCTTACACACCCTATTTAAAGAGATTCCTCTGCCGAGCGGTGCCCCCAATAGTACTGTGAGGTATTGAAAAACTCATGATCTTCACTTGCCCCACAAACACCTTTAAATGGGAGACCCAAAATGGGTGCACACACATTTCTACATTACTGTAGTCTTTACAGCCACACCTACACTTTTCCTCCTAAGTATATATATTGTAATGTATATAGTTGTAAATTGTGACTTGGTCCGCAATTGATATGGACCGTGACTTATTTTGGTTGGCAAGGTACTGGTATTGATGGATACCGTAATGAAATTGACTGGATTATTTGGATCTGATATATTTGCATGTCGGTTATAAATAGATATAGAGTGTAACATATTTGTGGATAGTAGTCTATTATGACTTGATCCTCTGGATCCAGAGATTCTATCTTTAGTTTTAAATTGATAATTCTTTAGTTTTGTAAAAATTGGTTGTTGCCAATGTACAGGCAGTTTTTACATAGTGGAGCCGCCTCGATGGGCCGACGTGGCCCCTAGTGTGCCCACTATAAAAATTTCTTATGTTCCTTGTGGTTCGGAACCCACGTAAAATTATAGGTCCCCTCCGCCACCACGGAGGACATGCACAATACACAATTACGAACACAGTAAGGTAGACCAGCCATGAGTGGATCCTACGGTCTTTGTTGGTCTGAAACATTATATATATATATATGTATATATAATAATGTTAAGGTATCCACATAATGGGAAGCAGGAAAATCTTTGATTAAATCTTACAATTGCCATACTGAAATTTTATCCATTATTCATGGATGGAATAATTTTACTGCTCTCCTGAAGATAAAAAAAATCTGATATATACTGTTGTGATACAAACCAGCGAAGATTTTGCAATAAAATCGTAAACCGAGAATAGGACCAGTTTACATAAATAAAATACGTGTAGAATTATGGCTCAATATAAGTAGCTATACTATGGTGTAAACAGGATGACGATTCTATCAGAGCTTTAAAAGCATGAGAGGGTACCTTAAATGCAAACAAAAAATTTGGAAATTTGTTAAGGAGGAAATGGGTGCCAAGAACACCCTACAATCAACAACTGTTGGGATGTCTGGGAAGGAAAAACTTGCAAGACATACGAGACAAATTATTACCAGTTCCTTGAATGTGACTCGTATATGATAAAACAATATCAAGTTTCTGTGCTAAAGCCAACATAATTTTAGGAACTTCAGATTCTGCACGAGCAAAGGTACTTTCTGCACTAATATTCAGGAGATAACAAAATGTGCTCAATACAGTCTAATGCAAAGAATTAAAAACTCAGCCAATCAAATTATCCAAATTATTCATCAGTCCTGCCATATGTCATCTAAACTTTGAGCTTCATGGTATGAAAGTGTTTGTCTGTAGCTCCACTTAACATCGACACTGTTTTCATTACTTATATTTTTATTTTTCACTTTTAAATTATGTATTAATCAAAGTTATTTTTTCACCAATAAAAAATTTTATTCTTATTTTTATATACTGTATATAAAGTATTAAAGATTAGAGAACCCTATACCCTATTTCTTGAGAACAAGGTTTATAAATAATTGATTAGCTGCTAGCAACTTCACTTAAGATGGCGGAAATGGGAATCATACTCCAAATTTTATTCTTATTTTTATATACTGTATATAAAGTATTAAAGATTAGAGAACCCTATACCCTATTTCTTGAGAACAAGGTTTATAAATAATTGATTAGCTGCTAGCAACTTCACTTAAGATGGCGGAAATGGGAATCATACTCCAGACTTTCAACATTCTAAATCCAAGTCCTGCTGACCACTTCACCATGGGAACTGTTAAAATTAATTTATAATAAGTATGGTACAGCAAACTAATGGGGAAACATTTGTTTTGTCCTTTTATACTTACCAAATGTTTTCAGCCCAACAACTACTGTCAGTCTTTTCTTTCCTCGTGGAGCGACAAAGACAGTAATTTTTTTCTGCACCTCTTCCTTCTTCTTTGCTTTTACCATACCCTTGCCTCCTCTTTTCTGCCTCTTCTTCTCATCTCCTCCTTCTTCCACTTTGCCTTCTGTTATGAAACAACAAAATTTCTTTAGATAAGATCATTTACCTCAATTAAATAATGCGCTAAAAGAAACAGTCCCATAAAGTTATTCACCCAACTCCCTGTCTCTACAAATAATTATTTCCTAAATGGAAACAAATTTCTCTAGGCTTTCTTACTTATTTAGGATTTAATTTATGACTGACCATACAGCAGATTCAGAAGAAACCATTTAAATGGGTAAGACCTAACAAGAAACCCCTTCAGTCAGCAAACCCTCCTGTCCATAAAGTATAAGGATTTACATACCCTAGAGAAAATGTGACCCAAGTTCAAAGCCTTTTATGCTCGCATTTATGTCAATAGAATATGACTTTTATTTCTGCATGAATGATTCCTAACAACATAATTACAAAGGCAAGGAGCTTAGATGATTTAAAATTTTACACATAATAAATCGAAGTTTTTCAAAGTAAAACTTTTAAAACACGAGTCACAAAGGACATATATCATCTGAGAGGTCCACAGCCAAGTCTACAGCAAAAGTTCCTTAAATGGTGGCTCAATGAATGTTTTTTGAAGTGACAATAACTTGCAACCCAAATAAAGCTGGATAAACCTGCACCCAAATATGATAAAAGTTAAACTCCAGAACAGCTAAATATGTTTAAAGTTAAAATTTGCTGCATTAAAGGAAATACTTTTACCTACCTTCAGTCAATAATTTTTCAAATTCTTCAGGAAGATGCTTTTCCAACCACTGTTTGCATTTGTCATAAGCTGGATAGTACTCACAATACTAAAATATCAAATGGTAATTAAACTTGTTGCAAATTTATATTCAAAATACTCCACATTTTTTATCCTAAAATCTGAGGTACAAATGAAAGTTAAATTAGGGGCATTCCATCATAAGTGGTGCAATGCTAAACAGTAAACACCATACCTCCTCAGATTTTAGCAAGTTTTGATATATACAGTTCTTTTAGGTGACAATTTTACCTATCCAAATTTTATTCCAACAGGCTTACAACAAATAGTTTTAGATACAAAGGGTCACTAGAATGAAGTTCAAGATGGGGTCACCGACCTTTGAAAGGCCATAACATAAACACTATTGATCATAGATATGCCAACTTATATATGTTTGAAATCAGCAAAGCACTAGCAACCCAAAAATATTAAAAATGGGATAAGACTAAAAAAAATATATATTCCTTTTTAAGGTCAAAACTTGACCTAATAACCTTGAAGTACACCTGACCCAAAAAATTTTGACAAGGTAAAATAAAGGTCAATCAATGCTTTATCAATTTATGTAAACAAAATTGTTTATATTGATCATCTATCAAATTCTCCACTTAGGCTAAATCATTTTCCTTTAATATGAATAGATTCATTCTACTTCTCTTTTATTTTCAAGTATTTTTTTTGACACAGGCTTATTTATTTAATATGATGATAAAAACCCACTCTAATAGACAGAGTTTATTTCCACAACAGTTTTGATGCCCATTGGCATCCTTTTCGGGTGGATACAGAAAAACGAATGAACCAAAACAAGAGGGAAAACAGTCCAGGGACCATTAAGAAATTCGCACCTAGGTTAGATCCTGTTCTCCCAACACCTGAAGGGCATTTTATTAAAGGGTCCCCGCTTATAAGTACATTTGCACAAATTTAAAAACTACCTTCTTGTTCTATATATCCAGATTCTATTATTTTTTACATAATTATTACATTTATTACATTTATTATTGCATTATTATTTATTACAGAAATTATAAATTCATTATTACATTGTTGTTTATTATACAGAAATTATAAACCAAAAAACAAATGAAAAAGGCGAGAAGGAAACAATCCAGAAACCATTAAGAAATTCGCACTTAGGTTAGATCCCGTTCTCCCGACACCAGAAGAGCATTTTATTAAAGGGTATCGCTTATAAGTACATTTGCACAAATTAAAACTATCTTCTTGTTTTATACATACAGATTCTATTATTTTGACATAATTACTGCATTTATTATTACATTTACAGTATGTTTTTAACATTTATTATTATTACCTTTACACTTATTATTACATTTATTTTATTACCTTTATTATTACATTTATTATTATTGCATTTACATTTATTTCCACATTTATTACTTTTATTATTACATTTATTACTATTACATTTATTATTCTATTTACATTTTACCAAAAAAACTAATGAACCAAAAGTGAGTAAGGAAACAATCCAGAGACCTTTAAGAAATTCAAACTTAGGTTAGAACCTGTTCACCCAATGCTGTAAGGGATTTTTTGACCAAGAAATGTAAATGGAATAATAAACGTAATAGTAATAAATGTAAATGTAATAATAAAAGTAATAAATGTGGAAATAACTGTAAATGCAATAATAATAAATGTGGAAATAAATGTAAATGCAATAATAATAAATGTGGAAATAAATGTAAATGCAATAATAATAAATGTGGAAATAAATGTAAATGCAATAATAATAAATGTAATAATAGAGGTAATAAAATAAATGTAATAATAAGTGTAAAGGTAATACCTAATAATAAATGTTAAAAACGTAAATGTAATAATGAATGCAATAATAAATTCAGTAATTATGTCAAAATAATAGAATCTGTATGTATAAAAGAAGAAGATAGTTTTAATTTGTGCGAATGTACTTATAAGCAGGACCCTTTAATAAAATGCCCTTCTGGGATCGGGAGAATGGGATCTAACCTAGGTGAGAATTTCTTAATGGTCTCTGGATTGTTTCCTTCTCACCTTTTTCATTCATTTTTCAGTTTATAATTTCTGTATAATAAACATCAATGTAATAATCAATGTAATAATAAATTTATAATTTCTGTAATAAATAATAATGCAATAATAAATGTAATAAATAAGAGAATCTGTATGTATAGAACAAGAAGATAGTTTTTAAATTTGTGCGAATGTACTTATAAGTGGGACCCTTTAATAAAATGCCCTTCAGGTGTTGGGAGAACAGGATCTAACCTAGGTGTGAATTTCTTAATGGTCCCTGGACTGTTTTCCCTCTTGTTTTTGGTTCATTTGTTTTTCTGTAGCCACCCGAAGAGGATGCCAATGGGCATCAAAACTGTTGTGGATATAAACTCTGTCTATTAGAGTGGGTTTTTATCATCATATCTTGACCTTCACATAGAAAAGTGGTTTTTTGCATTTATTTATTTAAATATATAATTTAAAATAGCTTATGGTAATTACCATAAATACCGTACAAAGTAAACCCTTGCAGCAATGGGTCAAAAACATTGCACCAATCCATTAAAAAAACAAAAAAACATTGAAACACCCTGAGGAATTAGAAGACTTACAATATGATCAGTTTATTTGCAAAAATTGCTTCAAAGGCCAAGAAAATCAGAGTGCAAAAATGCTCCCACCCAACATAGAGAAAGAAGAGAGCCAAAATCAAGGCCCAAGGTTTTTCAGATGACTGGATACTCTGCATTTGAAAGATTGGAAGTCAAAGACACAGGAAAAGACAAATTGAGGAAGATTGTTCCAGAGTTAACTGGTTGGGTAAATGAAAGACTGAAAATACCAATTAACTCTTGCATTAGAGAGTTAGAAAAGGACTGAGAATGTATCAAAGGTCTGGTACTGTATGCTCTCCTTAAAAGAGGAAGCATGCAGTTAGAGTGTTCAGAAGAGCAGTGTCCATTAGACACTGGCTGATATGCACCAGCAACGCTCCTCCTCAACCATAGATAAGGGCATTTTTCTTGGAAATTTCTGAAAATTATTCCTTTATTGCCCAAAATGCAGCCCAAGGGGATTTCAAAGAGAAACCTCTAAAGCAACAGTTCATCCTTTTGTTTACTATTTCAGAGTTCAGACAGTATGAAGGGTTCACCCTTTAAGTGAAAAACTATCATTTTATTTCAGATAAAAGTGAAACACACCACTGCCCTAATCTATGCATTCCTGAAGTAGTCAATACTAGAGATGCACCAATACCAAAATTTCACCAATTCTCAATACCAATGTACCAACCAGTATCAATGCAAATACCAATTCTTGCTGGTTCCACAGCTACCATAAATATATGTTAACTAGTTACATAAACATTAGCCAATGCAATAATGGCATTAATTACTTTTTTTTAATGGTGAATTTTTGCAATAGACTAGGAATATAAAAAACAAGCTAGCCTAGAGTTGCCTTTATTATTCAATGTTGGCATGTAAATTTTAAAAATCTTTTAGATGAAAAAACTTAATATTATGGTACACATTCCCTATAATTTTAAGGGAAAACTTGTAAGTTAATGTTTAGTAAATTAGTACTCAAAATCAAATACCCTGAAATTATACCTATATAATGAAGGGACATCAGCTTTTCCCCCATTATCTTGGCATAACCTATTTCTTGTATGCTCATAAATTGTTCCTCCACTACTAAATAATCTTTCACTTTCTAAAGAAGGAAGAGGTGTAGATAAATATTTGAGAGCTGTTTAAATGTTTGTTTATTATTCTTCCACCAAACCAGTGGATTGTTAAACTTCTTTTATACAGGGAGAGCGAGATAATTATCTACTTCAGCTCTTAAACTGATGTTAGTTTCATTTGTTTAAGCATGTGTGTGACTAGGCTACTCTTGCCTGCACTTCTACATTAGGACCCTGCTTCTTCATCAACAGTTGCTGTTTTATTAGAGTTTTTCATTATCTAATAAAAATATTGGCTGAAATTGAACTCATCTTTTGCTTGTAAGCCAGTTTCTCATAATTCAGATGCGACAGAACAATCTGAATCTGGATGACTTTTCATTTTTGAACATTGAATTCAATCTGCCATTTACTAGCCCAGCAACTAATCTATCAAGATCTTTTTGTAGTTTATAAGAATTTTCTATATTTGTAACTTGGCAACTAACTTTTGTGTCATCCGCAAACTTAGAAACTTTACTACCTACTCCCTTCTCTAAATCATTTAGATGTAAACTAAAGAGTAATGAACCTAACAGTGATCCCTTTGGTACCCCACTTCTCACTTTCTGCCACCCAGATTCATGACAATTTAGAATTAGGTACCAGTACTCTCTGTTCTCCGTCTTCTAAATATTTTTCTACCCAATTTATGACCAACCCTAACACTCCATGAGCTTTTATTTCATATACAAGTGTCCTATGTGGAACCTTGTCAAATGCTTAACTAAAATCCAAATAAATAACATCTACATCATGTCTATTATCTACCTATTCAGTTACAAACCTTAAAAAGTCTAAGAGATTAGACAACAAAGACTTTTCTGATCTAAATCCATGTTGGGAACTTTAAATAAAATTAAAATTTTCCAAATGATCTTTATTATTATTCTTTATAATTCTTTTTAGTAGCTCTCTCTCCTACTAATGATGTTAAACTAACAGGCCTATAATTTCCTACCCTTTTTGTAAATGGGTACTACATTTGCTTTTTTTCATTCATCTGGACAATTAATAGACCTAGCAAACAAAATAGTTTGTACCTCAGATAAGCTATCCTCCCTTCTCTGAGAATCCTAGCATACCAGTATATATTATCAGGTCCAGCAGCTTTACTCGACTTCATTGTATGAATCACTTGCCTAACATCATCCTTCCTATATGAATCTTGACAAGAATGCCTACATTTACAGAATTTAAAGAATTAAAATTAAGTTATTCAAATTTTCTTCAGTAAAAACAGAGCTAAAATAATCATAAAAATACTAACAATATCCTGATTATTTTTATATATTCTATCATGTTTTATTGGGTGTTAAACAATAGATGGCACTGGACCAGTTGTGGTGGGATGCTCTGTTATTTAAATTTGATCTCTTGCTACTATGAAGCAGGTGATTTGAGACTTCTGTTTAGTGGCCCCATTTTTTTAAAAAGACTTTCCCAAAAAGATTTTATTTATTTTGATTAAATATTTTATGCAGTTTTACCTTAACTAAACCAAGCCAAACCTAACAACCTAAAAATGGGGGCAAATAGGGACACTAAATGGAAAAAGTTCTGGTTAGGTTAGGTTAAGTTCAGTAGAGCTGCATAAAATATTTAACCAAAATAAAAATCTTTTTGGAAAAGTCATTAAAAAATGGGGCCACTAAATGGAAGAAGTTCTGATGATTCTTTATGCTACCCTACCCTCATATAGAACAGATCATTTTACATTTCTACTAAAGACATGTTTGTTCATCTGACTTGAAGGTTTTAAAGATACATTGCATTTATATATACATAGGGCCTAATAATAAACTATATAAAGGTAATAAAAATTTGAGAGCAGTTATTTCACTTACTTCAATTGGCATAGAACAATTTCCACAATAGGTAACTGTAAGGGGATAGTCAACAGAAGGAAGAGGAGTAACTCCAATAAGATCTCCACTCATTTTGTCACCCTTTCTTCTTTATAAATGTTCAGATATTAGTAGAGGTTGATACACAATTTTGGTTAATAAAACTTTAACACACTACTCTGAAGCTGATAAAAATAATAATAAAAAATATTAAAAGTGACATATCCAACTACTGTATAAAGCCTTGTCATTTAAGTTAAAAAATTTGGAGTTTTTTATTTTTCTGCCAATTTTTTTTTCCTGCTATTGTATACTCATATATCTTTTTTATATATAATTACAAGGTTAATTGAATGCCTGGTTAGGTCAACTGTATGCCCTTGACAATTGATTAGGTTAACTGAATGCCCAGTTAGGTCAACTGTATGCCCTTGACAATTGGTTAGGCGTTAAGTTATGATATTTTCATGAATTTTAACGAAAATATCATGGCTGGTTCTAACTGTACACCTTTAAATTTATGAGAACTACATCGTTTGATGGCTACTAACAAAGGACACTATTGATTGGCTCAAGAAGCATGGGCTATTATTCACTGAAAAAATATATTCTTTTTCATATTCTTTTTTGCTATTTACGGCTACATACTGACTATTTTGTTTTACCAGTCCTACTACAAAGGACACAATTGATTAGCTCAAGAAGCATGGGCTATTATTCACTAGGGATGTACCGATATATCAGTATTGGTATCTGTGATATCAGTAGATATTTAAAAATATCAGCCAATATTTCAAAAGTACGATTTTTCCAAAATTATGAATATAAGACTATTTAGAGGATGAAATTTCCAATATTTTATTGTTTTATCACTTCACATAACTCGTTATTTTTTCACAAGGGTTAAGTTCTCATGTAAAAATAGCAGCTGCTCTGTATGTTCAGGAGAGAGCTGATTTCTAGCAGCACTGGCAATGTTTCCTCCAGTACTGAATATGCATTCGCTTGCAACTGTTGTTGATGGTACTCCCAAATATCTCTGAGCTAAGTTCCCCAAACAACACATCTACGAAGCCCAACATAGGCCCACAGTCCAATTGTATAACAAACAAAACTATGACATCTAATACAGTGTTGCCATCTTTAATGAAAAGGATTATTGCTTTGTTGCCAAATTTTCAACACAGAAAATAAATTATGAATAGGTTACAAAAATATGACAAACTAAACCCTAGCTGGATATCAGTATTGGTTATTGGCCAATACTGTTTATAATTATCAGTATCAGTTATTGGCTAAAAAGTGATATTGGTACATCCCTACTATTCACCAAGAAAATATATTCTTTTTCATTTGGCTTAATATGCGGGTAAATAACAAAAAAGAATATGTGGGTAAATAATGAAAAAGTGCCAAAGTTTTTAACTAAAAATAAAATTTTGACTATAACCTAATTTTTCTTCTAGAGCACATTAACACAAGACTTTTAAGTATTATGCACAAGAACTTTTCATATTATGAGAGTTTCACACTTTGGAAAGTGAGAATTTGGATCTTTTCCTTTATAACACCCCTCCATTATTTTACTGTGTTCTTTTAGAGCACCCCCATTAGTTAGATTTAGGTTAATTGAATACCTGATTAGGTCAACTGTATGCCATTGACAACAATTGGTTGTCATATTTTCCTTAGTTTTAATGAAAATATCATAACATTACATTACATTTGGAAAACATGAAGCCACTCAGGCTTATCGAGGTAATCCAAGTCATAAGCTACATTTTTTAATAATAAAAAAATCTTACAAGAGATGTCAAACTCAAGTCAGCTAATTAACATACAACTATTTACTACCAGCAAAGTAGCCTATATAACTGAAGCAAGAATATACACTATATACAATCTACAAACTATCTTTTTCACTCATGAAAGTGTAAATTTTTCTTAAAATTAACTAATGAGCTACTGTTTACCACATCATATGGGCAAGTCATTCCAAAAATCTACTACTCTAAGACTGAAGAAGTATTTTCATAGATCAAGTCTACAAGTCTGTTTTCTAATTTTCTTATTATGCCCACGAGTTATCCCATCAGTATCTAGTGAGAAAAAGTTATGTACATCTAAATTGTCCAAACCTGAAAACATTTTGAACATCTGTATCATATCTCCTTTCATATATCTCTCAAAACTAAACATACCTAATTCCTTTAATTTATCCCTGTATTCCAATCTTCTTAGGTTAGGGATAAGCTTGGTTGCCCTATGTTGCACACTTTCAAGCATATCAATATTATGTCTAAGGTGAGGGGACCACGCTTGAATGCAGTATTCTAAGTGAGGCCTAGCATAAGAATTATATAATTTACAGATTACTTCTTACTCTTGTAACTAACATTCCTCTTAATAATACCTAACATTTTATTTCCTTTATTCCTAGCCTCTAAGCACTGCTTAGAAAATTTTAGATCACTACAAACTATAATGCCAAGATCCATTTCCTTTCTAACATCCTCCAACCAGTTCCCTTGCATCTCATAACTAAAGTTTTCATTATTTCTACCAAAATGCACGACTTTACATTTTTCAACATTGAATTCCATCTGCCATTTACTAGCCCAAGCAACTAATCTATCAAGATCCTTTTGCAATTTATAAGAATTTTCTATATTTATAACTGGGCAACTACTTTTGTATCATCTGCAAACTTAGAAACTTTACTACCTACTCCCTTCTCTAAATCAGTGATATATAAAATAGAATAATGAACCCAAAACTAATCCCTATGGTACCCCCACTTTTCACTTTCTGCCACCCAGATTCATGACCATTTAGAATTACCCTCTGTTCTCCATCTTCTAACCATTTTTCTACCCAATCTAAAACTGACCCCAATATACCATGAGCTCTTAATTTATATAGGAGTCTCCTATGTGGAACCTTGTCAAATTCTTTACTAAAATCCAAGTAAATAACATCTCCATCATTTCCATTATCTACTTGATCAGTTTCAAATTCTAAAAAATCTAAGAGATTAGACAAACAAGACGTAAATCCATGTTGTGAACTTGAATTAAGATTAAAGTTCTCAATGATCTTGAATATTATTTTTTATAATTCTTTCCAGTATTATTCGTACCAATGATATCAAACTAACAGGCGTATAATTTCCTACCTTCTTCTTACTACCCTTTTTGTAAATGGGTACTACAATAGCTTTTTTCCATTCATTGGTACTTCTGCATAATTAACTGACCTAGCAAACAAAATAGTTAGTGCCCTCAGATAAGCTTTCTTCCCCTTCTCTGAGAATACTTGCAAATATACTATCAGGTCCAGCAGCCTTATTTGACTTCAATGTATGAATCACTTGCCTAACATCATCCTTCATTATATGAATATGATCAAGAATGTCTGAATTTACAGGATCTAAAGGATTAAAATCAGTTACCATATTTAAATTTTCTTTGAGATAGGCACTAAAATAATGCCCATGTGTCAGGAAACATACCTCTAGCTTGAGCTGGGCTGAGACAATCTGGAACTTTATTATTATAGGTTTGTTTATGGTGTGTTCAACCACTTCGGGTCATTTACACCTGCAAAGAAAGAAATTCTATCTACAAAGGGAAGGAAAAAGTTAAACCATCTTCAGATCTGGGGCTGGCTCCAGATCATAGGAAAATGATGATGAGGCCTGTTAGTATTACTAACTAGTGAAGCATGAAATCATAGTAAGGGATAGTACTGGTACTTTATGAAAAACTAGCTGAACATAAGAGGCTGGATTGTTAGATTAGATGGAGGAATATAAATTGACTGATTTTAAGAAATCTAAAATGAGCTTAAAAGGCACAAGGCAAGATAAGACAGTAGAGAGGGTGAAATCAAGCTGTTCTGCAGTACAAAATGAATGAATATGGTATCAGATCAAAGTGAAGAAAAAACTGGGCAATCAATAAAAATATGTTCCAATGTGAGAGTCATATTACACTGGAGACAGGTAGAAATGGGACAGGCACTAAAATAATGCCCATGTGTCAGGAGACACCCCTAGTCTCGGCTGAGATAGGTAGCAGAAGGGACCAGACTGTCCTATGTATGTATGTTCCCAATCCTGAAGAACGGGTTTAACATTGCTGAGAAAACTATTGCTACAATTCCATTGACACTGCCACCTGCTACACACACACACAAGAGACTGTAAAATTCTGAACCTCCTGCGGGGAGAGTCGAAGACCAACCACCTCTCCTGAGTGCACAGCAGACTTGGCTACCAAGTCCACCACCTCACTGCCCAGGATTCCAACATGTCCAGGGACCCAAAAAAGAACAAAACTGTAATGTGAAATGGATCTTAACAAAACAATAATTATATTGACCAGAAAATGAGAAGTACTCCATGACTTCATAGCATGTAGAAATGAGAGAGAATCACAACAGATGAGAAACTTACAATATGTAGAATTCACAAACAAAATGAACTGCCTTGTAAAGGGCATACAGTTTAGCTGTAAATACTGAGCAATGAGGTGGCAACTTATAACCCATCAGGGTACCTTCAAAACTAAAGGCACAACCTACTCCAGTTGGGGACTTTGAACCATCAGTAAAAAGAACCTTGTAATCTAAATCTAGATATGATGCTTTCAATGAAAGAAACTCACACTGAAAGTTATTAGCACAGGTTGTAGATTTCTAAGCAGAAGACACTCTAAGGCAGTGGTTCCCACCGCGGCGCACTGGTGTGCTGCGAGATGTAATTAGGTGCGCCGCGAAAGAGCAAGATTATATTTCAAAATGTGAAAAATACAAACTGAAATTCGTAATAAAGTATATGTATAAATACCTCTTTTGAATAAATTTTTGAATTTATGTACAAAGTGCGCCAAAATATTTTTACTTGTTCTAAAGTGCGCCGTGAGTAAAAAAATTTGGGAACCACTGCTCTAAGGTCATAAATGATATCTACTGGAACCCAACTTGTAATTAGAGATAGGGAACTTGCAGCAATATCCTCTAAAGAAAGGCTCATTTTAGTCAATCCATCTTGAAACCAGCCAAAGAATGGAAGTGGGTGGGGTCACAACCTGTAAAACTGGTAAATATGAAAATCTACAAAGAAAGGCCAGATAGGATGCTGGTCATATGACAACACTTTGGCACCATAGTTGATACCCAGCTGCTGATGATGGAGGCTTAAGAGGAAGGAGAAAGGCCTCTTCATTTAAGGTGTCAACTCTGGTGCATTTGAGGGCTCCAATAGCCAGGTGAAAAGCCCTACACTGAATTCTGTCTAATTTTACAAGTAGTGATGGGGATGCTGTATCATAGAGGAATGAAGCATAATCTAATTTGGACCAGCTGAGAGATTTGTAAAGTTGTAATAGAGTCTTCCTTTTAGAGCCCCATGTTCTATTGGACAAATACCACATGATATTAAAGGCACTCTCACAACACTCCACAAGGGAAGCAATATGGGGATTCCAAGTCAAGGTTCTGTCAAATATAATACCTAGAAATTTTTGAGAGGAGGCAAAAGGAATCTGGCTAGTTAGCAAGACAAGAGGTTGAATGAGTTGAGGGGGAACTGGCTGCTTACTAAAAATGACATGGTAACATGGTAAAAATTTTATAGTGGGCACAGTAGGGGCCCTTCAGCCCATCTGGGTGTCTCCACCGTTAATATAAACAAACCATAAATACAGTTACATGCAAAATTAAGATCCAATTGATCTCTGTTAATTGCAGACTATCACACATCTACTAGCTGTATATTAACTTCAAAACTTTGGATCTTGTAGATCATTCATCAATACCACTACTGTACTAATTGTAGATATCACATGGTTATCTATACAGCCATACAGCTACATAACTATATAGCCATATATCTACATAGCTACAACCTAAATAATATAATACAAGCTCTACAATTAAGATAAAAGGAGTAGGTGGGACTGTAAAGACTGTATAGAGTATTTGAATGTATACCCATTCAGGGTCTCCCATTTAAAGGTGTCTATGAGGCAAGTGAACATAATGAGTCTTTTATACATCACAGTGCTATGGGGGGGGGGGCAGACAGGATCCTGTCTGCTTTGCAGATAGCTGGTGAGGGAAGCTATATTTATGGGACCTCTTTGCGAGTGACCCGTTGCCCACGTCGGGCTAGCATCATGAAAAAGAAAAACTATGGTATTTGTCATTTACCATTACTTATTCAGACTATAGTGGATTTAATTATCCCAGAAAAGTTCCTTGTTCCATGCACTGTCTGGGTGTATCATATATATATATATATATATTATATACAGGGTTGGTAAAAAAACATTTTTTGAAAAAAACAAAAATATACAGCCTGTAGGCTTATATATATATATAAATTGAGGATATTGAAAACTTTTAGTATTTCTCATAATTTAATTGCTGACAATTAGAAAAAAGAAACTAAATAAACTAAACTAAATAAAATAAACATTTAACTTGATTTTGTGCATATAGCTAAACAAATATTAAAAAAATTAAAATCCTTTAATGTATGGTACAGTACTGAATAGAAAAATAAACAAAAGAAAAATATATTGTTCTTTGGCCTTTAAGTTTATAGATATAGCCTCTAAATTTTTTTCACATTAGCTATTTGTTAAAACATTTATAAATAAATACAAGTTTAGAAGCTTTATGAACTCCTAATTTATTCCTTAACTTGGACTGTACCAGTCCAAAAGCAGAGAAGATTCATTCAACTGCAGCATGAGATGACAGTTATGAACACTGATGCATTGTTCTGCACATCTTCAGACAGTTCCCTGATAGATCTCCATCATGCAAGTGGGGTTATGTTAAGATTAATGGAAATACACGCATGCACAAAATATAAATGCAAGGTTGCCTGTATTCTTTTATTTCTTCTTCATACATATACTTGTTTTTTTTTTTTTTTTTTTTAAATTATTTAAATCATGGTTTAAACCAAACCCTGTGTGTGTGTGTGTGTGTGTGTGTGTGTGTGTGTGTGTGTGTGTGTGTGTGTGTGTGTGTGTATATATAATATATATATATATATATACAGGTAGCCCTCATTTTGCGCTGGTCCGATTTACGCCAATTCGCAATAGCGCCAGTCACTATCCACAAGGCCATGAATATTTATTTTTGCAATTTTTTTATAAATTAAAAATTTAAAATCGTCAAAAATGGTAAAAATATGTAACTACTGTATATACAATACAGTGAAACCTCGTTAACTCGAAGTCGAAGGGCCTGAGAAATCACTGAGTTAACCGATATTCGAGTTAACCAATCATGAAATAAAAATGCTCTTCTCATGCTATTTTTTGTTCTCAGCCATGCATATTAAAACATGGAAAATACGAAAGAATAAGAACATGTTAGGTTTAATAAAAAAAATACAGTATAAATATTCATATACAAACAGAACATTAGCAATATACATAGTATGTAATTACTGTATTCTAAAAAGTAACTTACAGTCTTTAATTGAAAAAGTTACATTCTATGTATGTAATTAATAATAGAGGGAACAACTTATGTGGGTAAATTTTATTTTTTTATTAAAAACTCAATTATTGATTTTTGCTTAGCATAGGATTTATTACGAATAAAATTTTCAATTTTTGTGAGAGATTGAAGGCACTCATCTGCTCCTTCTGATGCTTGGAGGAGTTTTCTTAGTTCATTACACATCAAAACTCCTTGTGTTGAATTTATCACGGGAGAAGGGTGGTTTTCCGGTTCATCATTGTCTGATTTATTGTCAGAAGCTGTGGTGATGTCTTGTATTATTTCATCCTCATTTAATATTCCTGAAGTTGCAAGATGGTCATCTGCAGTGACAAAATCCTGAACTTTACCTTCAATATTGAAATTACGGTTAACAAGCTGTTGCAGCGTCATTTCCATTTCAGGATCTTCATTGTCGCTTTCTGACACAGAACTTGTAATTTGTTCATCTGTCAGATCTGTGTAAAAACCAGCATGATGAAAGCAGTTGCAGATCATTGTGGATTTGAGTGCTGTCCATGCAAGTTGCATATAATGCAATGCGTCCAAAATAGACAGGTTGTATTCTTCTTCGGTATCAATGCAATGAAGACGACGTTGTAGTATGTGCTCCCTGTAAAGTTTCTTAAAATTTTGGATGACTCCTTGGTCCATAGGTTACGTGTTGCTGGTTGTGTTGGGAGGTAAAAATACAAGCTTTACAGAGTGCAAATCAGCAATGTGCGAATGTGCTGGGCAGTTATCAATGACAAGAGCAATTTTGTGTTTCTTTTGATGGCACACATTGTCCAGCTTGTGAACCCATTCTGCAAAAATCTCCGATGTCATCCAAGCTTTTTTATTTGCTTTATACAAAGTCGGAAGGGTTTGAACATTTTTAAAACATCTAGGTTTAGTAGATTTACCAATCACTACCAGTCGAAGCTTATCCGTTCCTGTCATATTTGCACAGATTAAAACAGTGAGGCGCTCCTTTGATTTCTGTCACCTTTGACAACTAAAGATTTATCAGGAAGTAGGCGAAAGAATAACCCTGTTTCATCAGCGTTATAAATGTCTTCGGGGGCATATTCCCGCAAAAGAGTTGTTAATGCTGTTTTCTTCCAATCACTAACTACAGTTGGATTAACTGAATTTTCTTCATCGCATAGAGATCTAAACACTATTCCGTGACGCCTTTTGAATCGTTCAAGCCATCCATTACTGCACTTAAAATCTAAAATTTCTAATTTCATTGCCATTTCATCAGCTTTGCTCTGAAGTATGGGACCACTGATAGGAAAATCTTTAGCACGTGCAACATTAAACCACTTCAATAGCGCCTGTTCTAAGCTTTCTTCTTTTGCTAAACGCATACGTTTACATTTGGGAACAAATTGGTATTGCGTAAATGCTGTTTTAATTTTTTCAGAGTTTCTTATCCAAGTACTAAGCGTATTTGCTGGAATACCATTTTCTTTAGCAATTTGCAACTTAGACTTTAAACCACGCTCAACTTCAAGCAGCGCTTCGTACTTCTGCTTGATATCTTTGGTGTTAATTTTGCGCTTACTCATTTTGAAAGGGGCAGTAAAAAGTCTCTAAATAAACCGCACAACTTCCAGCAATGCTGATGGAAATACGACTGAATATCCTGTATAGTTTTAAGCCTTTATATATAGTACAAATACAGTACAGTATCTTATAAAAAGGATCAGTGATGCGATTCGAATGTATCAAAGCAATGGGCGGCATCGTCTAGAAGATTAACACTTCGAGGAATTAAGTATTGTAATGACTCTCCAGGCAAAGGGATCCACCTCACTATCCCCCTGGGACAAGCCTTCTTCTCCGAAATTAATAAGCAGGTATACACAGGATTGGTGATACGATTAGAATGTATCAAGGCAATGGGCAGGATCGTCAGAAAATTAACACCAAGTTAAGTATATGAAAAGGTCACTCCGGGTCTTCAGATTCACCTCGAGGTATCCGGTTTTTCGACTTATCCAATTTCGAGATAAGAGGAGTGGAAGTATAGTATTTTCTATGTAAATTAGCAGGGACTTAACAATTCATATCGACTTATCCGAGATTTCGAGTTAACTGAGTTCGACTTAACGAGGTTTCACTGTATATCTTCTTTTTTCTTCTCTATATATATATATATATATATATATATATATATATATATATATATATATATATATATATATATATATATACTTTATAAAAGAGGAAGTTTGTTTATTTGTTTAGTTGTTCACTATAGAAAACCAAATGGTTGAACTTACAAATTTTAAAATAACTTCATAATAACCAGTTTTTTTACAAGGAATCTAATGGTGCTATTTATTTTGTATTTGGTGTAGTATTTAATGACGAAATTGACAATTAATGATTATTGCGTCATTTTTTTGTAATAAAATTTTTTGTAATAAACATACAAAACATAGAAATAGGAATTTTTAAAGAATTTAGTGAAAATCTGGCATTCATAAACTTTGCGGAGCAAATATTCCAGCGGAGCAACATAAAATAGAAATTTTTAAAGAATTTAGTGAAAATCTGGCATTCGTAAACTTTGCGGAGCAAATATTCCAGGACAGTGCTAAATGGTTTCATAAGTGATTTAGTAACTTTGTAAATTGCAAATTATTGTTTAGTGATACAGGTGATTATGCCACCCAAGAAACGCCCTTTATATGGAAAGTCTTCTGCCGCTAAAAGAATTCAAGCACAAAGAGCAGCTGAAACAGAAGAAGAACGCAATCAAAGACTTCAAGCACAAGCTGCAAGACAGGCTGCTTAAATACAGGAAGAGACTTTGGAACAACGTAAAGCTAGACTTCGAGCTCAAGCTGAAAGGCAGGCTACTCAAAGACAGCAAGAAACTGTTGAACAGCACCAAGCCAGAGTTCAGGCAGAATCATCAAGGCAAGCTGGATATAAACAAGAAACTTCTGAACAACGTCAAACCAGACTTCAAGCACAACAATTAAGACAAATAACTTAGAGAGAGCAAGAAACAGAGGAGCAACATGATGTACGACTTCAGGCTCAAAGAAGAAGACAAGCTCAAACACGATCTCGAGCCTTCAATGCTGGCAGTGGAATTTAAGTGCTTTTAACTATAATCCACAATATAATTATGCATCTGACAAAGTGGTTATTATTGGATCAATGTCTAAAATATGTGATAAGTGTGGTGCTAAAAAGTGGGATAAAGAATCACCAGGAATGTGTTGTACCAATGGAAAAGTTCAATTACCTGCGCTTTCGGAACCTCCAGAACCTTTGAAAACTCTACTTACAGGCACTACATCTGAATCTAAACACTTCTTACAAAATATTCAAGCATACAATTCTGTATTTCAAATGACCTCATTTGGAGCTAATATCATTATTGAAGGAGGATTCATGCCTACATTTAAAGTTCAAGGTCAAATATATCACAGAATAGGTTCACTACAACCATTACCTCATGAAGAACCAAGGTATCTTCAATTGTACTTTGTTTGAGATTTGCAACATCAAGCACAAAATAGATACAATAGAAACCCAGCAACAAGATTGGAACTAATTGTTGAACTTCAAGACATGCTTCATGCTTCAAATAATTACATTCAAAGTTTTAAATATGCTCTAGAAAATGTACCTGCTACAGAATACAAAATCATCATTGATGCCAACAAGAGACCTCCTACTGAACATGCTAGACGATTTAATCTCCCAGAATGCAATGAAGTTGCTGTGATCATTACTGGTCAAGAACATGACAAAAGAGACATTGTGCTTAAAAGTCGAGACAATACTCTGCAATTCATCAATGAAACCCATAGATCTTATGATGCTTTGCAATATCCTTTACTGTTTGTCTATGGAGAAGATGGATATCACTTTGGAATTCTCCAAGCAGGTGTACATTCTAGCAAAACAGTTTCCTGCATGGACTTCTATGCTTACAGATTTATGGTTCACAGTAATTCACTAAATCATCTTCTGTTGGCTAGAAACCTTTTTCATCAATTTGCTGTTGATATGTATGCAAAAATAGAAGCAGAAAGATTATGTTACATTAGAACTCATCAGAGAAAATTAAGATGTGATTCATATATACATCTAAGAGATGGCATCAACAATGATGTAGCTGGAGGAGAGCTTGGCCAACTTTGCATTCTTCCGTCAACTTTTACAGGCAGCCCACGTTACATGCATGAAAGAACTCAAGATGCAATGACATATGTTCGCACTTATGGTCGACCTGACCTATTTATAACATTTACATGCAATGCTAAATGGAAGGAAATTCAGGATGAGTTACTACCTGGACAAACATACATTCACAGACATGACCTCACAGCCAGTGTGTTTCGCTTAAAATTATTAAAACTGATGGATTTAATGACAAAATCCAACATTTTTGGCCCAGTTAGATGCCACATGTACACTGTTGAATGGCAAAAAAGAGGATTGCCTCATGCTCATATTTTGATTTGGCTGACCAACAAAATTCAAGCTAATCAAATTGATTCTGTTATCTCAGCTGAACTTCCAGACCCTAACACACAAAAACCTCTTTGAAATAGTTCAAACTCAAATGGTGCATGGTGCATGGTCCATGTGGTTCTCTAAATTTCAATTCACCTTGCATGAAAGAAAATAAATGTACAAAACGTTACCCAAAACCATTTTTAAAAGACACTCAAACAGGAGAAGATGGTTATCCTTCATATTGCAGAAGAAAACCTGATGATGGAGGCTTTACAACGAGAATTAAACAAAATGAAATTGATAATAGATGGATAGTTCCTTACTGCCCTCTCTTGACTAAAACTTTTAATGCTCATATTAATGTAGAATTTTGTAATTCTGTCAAGTCTATCAAGTATGTGTGCAAGTATGTTAACAAGGGATCCGATGCAGCTATGTTTGCTCTACAACAACAAAATGTACCTGATGAAGTGACTAACTATCAACAAGGTTGTTACTTAAGCAGCAATGAAGCCTTTTGGAGAATTTTTAGCTTTCCCTTTCATGAAAGATATCCTGCAGTACAGCAACTACCAGTTCATTTAGAAAATGGACAGAGAGTTTATTTTACTAATGAAACAGCTGCCCATCAAGCTCTTGCTCCTAGAGATACTACTCTTACAGCTTTTTTTAAACTATGTCAAGAAGATGTGTTTGCTCAAACTTTATTGTATCGCCAGTTACCATCTTATTACACATGGAACAACAAAAAATGGAGTAGAAGAAAGAGAGGAAGCAAAGTTGAAGGTCATCCAGATGTAAGATTTGACAGTGCTTTAGGCAGAGTTTACACTGTTCATCCCAGCCAGCATTAGTGTTTCTTTTTAAGAATGTTGCTGCATGAAGTTAAAGGGCCTAGATCTTTTGATGATCTTAGAACAGTTGATGGTCATGTTTGTGCGACATTTAGAGAGGCATGCTACAAACGTGGAATGCTAGATGATAGTCAATGGGATGCCACCTTAAGAGAAGCAGCCATATACCAATCCCCAAAGCAGCTAAGAGATTTATTTGCAATTCTGCTAAAAACCTGTGATGTGGGCAACCCTTTAGAATTATGGAACAAATACAAAGATGATTTGGCACAAGATTATAAGCACCAAGCACAACTTGCCAACCCGCATATTGACCTAGTTTACACAGATGAAATCTACAACAGAGCCTTAATTGACATAGAAGATAAAATAGCATCAATGGATGGACCACAACTACCTTCATTTGGCCTCCCACAAACCAATAGAACAGAAGTCAACAATTTAGCTACAGAGCTTATAAGAGAAACATCATATGATATCAACTACTTAACTGAATATGTAAATGAAAATGAGCCCAAGTTGTTGCCTGATCAGAGAACTGCTTATTCAACTATAATGAATAGTATCTCTCAGCAGAATGGAGGCATCTACTTTTTGGATGCTCCTGGTGGTACTGGAAAAACATTGTCACAAATTTATTACTGGCCAAAGTTCGCAAGCAAAATAAAATTGCTGTAGCAGTAGCATCTTCTGGTATAGCTGCTACACTGTTGCCTGGAGGTCGCACAGCTCATTCTGCATTCAAACTTCCTTTGGATTTAGCTACTAATGATGAAGCTGTTTGTAAAATTACTAAAAATTCTGGCATGGGAGAGGTTTTTAAAAGATGTGAACTTATAGTCTGGGATGAATGTACAATGGCCCATAAAAAAGCATTGGAGGCCCTGAACAAAACTCTACAAGATGTGAGAAACCAAGACATTGATGGGCGGTGTAACTGTTGTCTTATCAGGAGATTTTCGCCAGACTCGCCAGTTATACCTAAGGGAACAAAAGCTGATGAAATTCGAGCATGCCTTAAATCTTCCTGTTTGTGGCACAATGTTAAAACCTTGAAGCTTACAACTAACATGCGAGCAAGAATTTATGGTGATCGCAATTCAGGTCTATTTGCTCAGAACTTGCTACAGCTTGGCGAAGGAAAAGTTCCTGTGGACTCTGACAACAAAGTCATTATATCTACAATCAGCGCAGTGGTCCAAAGTGTTAATGAATTAACAGAAAAAGTATTTACTAACTTTAGTTATCACTACAAAGACTTTACTTGGCTGTTGAAAGAGCAATATTGGCACCGAAAAATGTGACAGTTAATTCTATCAACCAACAACTACTCCAAAATATTCCAGGGGATCCTTATATTTACAAATCAATTGATACAGTTATCGATCAAAATGAAGTTGTCAACTATCCAACGGAGTTTCTAAATTCTTTGGAATTTCCAGGATTGCCTCCTCACCAACTACAACTTAAAGTTGGAGCTCCTATAATGCTTCTACGAAATTTAGATCAGCCTAAGCTCTGCAATGGTACCAGATTAATAATAAAGGCATTACAGCCTCATGTCATTGAAGCACAAATTCAAACTGGTTGTGGCAAGGGTGAAGATACTTTTATTCCTAGGATACCTCTAATAACATCAGAGATGCAGTTTCAGTTTAGGCGCTTACAATTTCCAGTAAGATTAAGTTTTGCCATGTCGATCAACAAATCACAGGGACAAACAGTGAAAGTTGTTGGGCTACAATTACAAGAAGACTGCTTCTCTCATGGTCAACTGTATGTAGGATGCTCTAGAGTAGGAACAGCTAACAATCTTTATGTATACTCTCCTTTTGGAAAAACATGCAATGTTGTATATAAAGAAGTATTGTAAATTCTAATTTCAAATAAAGCTTTGTTTGATTAAATGTTTTTTTATTTCTCGCATCACAGCTTTTGTCTACTTACTGAATAATTTGCTGAAAAAAATACTGATCTATACATTTCAAATCTAAATTTTCACCCGTGCAACGCCGGGTAACTCAGCTAGTATATATATTAGTGATGTAGGTCGCATCCGCATCCGCGGAACATCCGCACATTTTCTCACATCCGCGTCCGCATCCGCATCCGCACTTTGGACTGCGGATGTCGTGCGGATGTGGACCGTTGAGATAAAACGTCATTAATAAGTGGAAATTATCAAATTCTACTATATTAATAGAACTAGTTCATTGTGCGCAAAAGTGATGCAAGCGACAAGACGAGAGGCTGTTCTTGTATGAAGTTACTCTCTTGCAACCTACTTAGATCCACATTACAAAGCTAAGTTATTTTCACCTAGTACATTAGAACGAGTTAAATCATCACTTGGCAAAGCAGTTGAAGAGCTTCAATCTCTTGAATCTGTCGCTTCGCCACCCACCAAAAGAATAAAAGTTTCAGTGACAGAACCAACACCTTCAACGAGCAAATCTATCACAGAATCTGTCTCTCAGTTTCTTGAGTCAAGCAGCAATGACGAGACCTACGCGATGTCAAAAGATGTAGTAAAAATGATCGAGAGCTATCACCAAGAAAAACGCCTGGCTGCACGTGACAATCCTATTAGTTGGTGGAAAAATACGCAGAATATCTATCCATACTTGAGTAAACTTGCAAGGAAACATTTAGCCTGTCCTCCAACGAACGTACCAAGCGAGAGATTATTTAGCAGTGCTGGATTAATATATGATGAAAAGAGAAACAGACTGGCAGCAGAAAAGGCAGAAAAATTAATGTTCCTTAAGCATAACCTTCCTATAATTAAGTTTGAACATTAAACGATAAACATCTTAGTTTCTTTATTTTAATTACTCATTTATAAATATGCCTAATAAAACTTTAAACTTAATATAAATAGTTATCAAGCTAATTAAAGATCTCTTTCTATAAGGGTGGAGGTTGGGGAAAGAGGTAGGTGGGGTGCATTTGAGTTGGGTTCACGTCCCGCATCCTGGTAACACAATTATGGTTTCTAATTGTGGCTGAAACTCAACAAAATATAATGAATTTATTTGCAGACGAATTCACTAATTGATTTCTATATTAGTTAGATGCTTGATATTATTTTATATGTTCAGAGAAAAGTACAGCAATTATTGTACAATTAATCAATTATATTACATTATAGCTACAGCTCTCTCTATATAATAACTTATATACGTTAAACACAACAAATCTCGAATATATCCTAAAAAATAACGAAAATGTAGACATCCGCATCCGCATATGTTGAAATCAAACATCCTCATCCGCATCTGCGGATGTGAAAAAAATGATATCCGCTACATCACATATATATATATATATATATATCAGCAAACAACCACAGGGAAAAGGAAACAAAGTCTGAGCGCTTTCGTGATATATTCACATTATCAAGGAGGAACAGAAAATAGACGGAGATTACAAAGTAAATGAGTTAAATAGACAAGCAAAAAATTCACAATCGGCACCTCAAATTAAAGGCCTTAAAGCCCTATAAAGATTTTTTCAATTGATAACATAATCTGTAGGCTGCTAAATTACAAATTTAAAGGAAGTATACTGTATAGATGAAATTAGACAAAAAAAACAATACAGAGAACAAAAATTATTATAATGGTTATTAACACTAATATTTAATTAAAGCACGCAATTAATTGGCAAGAATTTAATGAAAAACGAATAGATAACGTAGATAACAAATAGATAACATAATCTGTAGGCTGCTAAATTACTATATAGATGAAATTAGACAAACACCAGTACAGAAAACAAAAATTATTATAATGGTTATTAACACTAATATTTAATTGAAATAGGAAATTAAGTGGCCTAAAATTAATGAAAACAAAGGGAATGTTGCCATCGTCTTCCAGATTATTACAAAATTTCTACAAACAGTCTGGAAAAAAATTGTTTTCCCAAAAGCAACCCAGTTCAAAAGTCCAATAAACCCCCAGCAACCAAAGATTATACACGAAAGAAATATTACAATTAAAATAGACACACAAGAATGTTAACAGTTCTTACAATAATATTTATTTATTTAACCAGGCAAACCATTAAAGGGTAAGAATGCAGTTAAGAAAACAGTAGGCCCTTCGCCAGCTTTTGACAATGCACAAATCTAATTTGTACAACCCAGGGCTAATATTAAGGACCAAATCCGCATTATTCTTGATCACACTTGATTCCAGTATATTTCTGCTAACAATAGATTTACTAAACCTTAATTTGGAAGCATTTTTCCAATCAATGGGATGATTAGTATCTCTTACGTGAATGAAAATGGCGTTAGATTCCTGGCCACTTCTTATACTGTATTGATGCTGTTTAATACGTACCTCAAGGGTCTTACCAGTTTGGCCAATGTAAAATTTATTACATATTGTGCAAGGGATTTTATATACACAACCATGTTCACTTAAAGGGGAGTTCTTAATCAATGAATTCTTAATTACATCTAAATTTTTTAACACAAAATTTACGTTAAAAGTCCTCAGCAGATTCGGCAGATCAAGGAAATTTTCTCTGAATGGTAACACTAAAACATTTTTTGTGTTATAAGGAATCTTATCCTTTACTTCGTAGAAGGTTTTCTTTGCCATTTTTAAGGACTTATCTATGCAGTTCTTTGGGTATTTTAAATCAAAAGCAATTTTGTATATTTTACTAATTTCGTCGTCAATGAACTCAGGGCTACAAATTCGTAGGCCTCTTAGAAACAAAGTAGAAGGAATGGATCGTTTTACATTAATGTGGTGATCAGAATAATAATGTATATAGGAACAATTATTAGTGGGTTTTCTGTAAATATTGTACTTAAACTTTTTTTCAGACCTATATATTAAAACATCTAAAAAAGGGATCGAAGAATCTTTTTCTATTTCAACTGTAAAATTGATAGAGGGAATTAAATTATTAAGCTTGGGTAAGAATTCATTGAGATTTAAAGTCACTGGCCAAAGACAAAGATCATCATCTACATATCTAAACCATGGAACATAATTTGGCAGAATCTTCCTTAATAACTTACTTTCAAAAAACTCCATGTTACTCAAAATGGGGGAGAGGGGGTTTCCCATCACCATACCAAATTTCTGCCTAAAATATTCATTATTGAACACAAATTTTGAGTCTACTATGCACAACTTAATTAATTCTATAATTGTGGCCACAGGTAATGGCAAATTATGCTTAACCAATTCTTCCGAAAGAAACACTAATAGATCCTCCACCAGGACTCTTGTAAATAAAGTGGTAACATCAAAGCTTACCAATCTAAAATTGTAATTGACACTGATACTATTTAATTTTTCCACAAGGTCTACATTATTACTTATGTGTGATTGTGAAATTGTGCCAAGGAGAGGATTAAGAATGGAGACAAGCCATTTAGATAGCTTATGAGATAGATCCTATAGAACTAACAATAGGCCTTGCAGGATTATTTGGCTTATGAGTTTTAATCAGGCCATACATATAAGGTAATGACGGTGAAGTACTCAAAAACTGTTTAAGTAACATTTCATTCCCCTTCATGGTTGTGTATATAAAATCCCTTGCACAATATGTAATAAATTTTACATTGGCCAAACTGGTAAGACCCTTGAGGTACGTATTAAACAGCATCAATACAGTATAAGAAGTGGCCAGGAATCTAACGCCATTTTCATTCACGTAAGAGATACTAATCATCCCATTGATTGAGCAGAAATATACTGGAATCAAGTGTGATCAAGAATAATGCGGATTTGGTCCTTAATATTAGCCCTGGGTTGTACAAATTAGATTTGTGCATTGTCAGAAAGCTGGCGAAGGGCCTACTGTTTTCTTAACTGCATTCTTGCCCTTTAATGGTTTGCCCTGGTTAAATAAATAAATATTATTGTAAGAACTGTTAACATTCTTGTGTGTCTATTTTAATTGTAATATTTCTTTCGTGTATAATCTTTGGTTGCTGGGGGTTTATTGGACTTTTGAACTGGGTTGCTTTTGGGAAAACAATTTTTTTCCAGACTGTTTGTAGAAATTTTGTAATAATCTGGAAGATGATGGCAACATTCCCTTTGTTTTCATTAATTTCGGGCCACTTAATTTCCTATTTCAATTAAATATTAGTGTTAATAACCATTATAATAATTTTTGTTTTCTGTACTGGTGTTTTGTCTAATTTCATCTATATAGTAATTTAGCAGCCTACAGATTATGTTATCTATTTGTTATCTACGTTATCTATTCGTTTTTCATTAAATTCTTGCCAATTAATTAAATATTAGTGTTAATAACCATTATAATAATTTTTGTTCTCTGTATTGTTTTTTTTGTCTAATTTCATCTATACAGTATACTTCTTTTAAATTTGTAATTTAGCAGCCTACAGATTATGTTATCAATTGAAAAAATCTTTAGAGGGCTTTAAGGCCTTTAATTTGAGGTGCCGATTGTGAATTTTTTGCTTGTCTTTTTAACTCATTTACTTTGTAATCTCCGTCTATTTTCTGTTCCTCCTTGATAATGTGAATATATCACGAAAGCGCTCAGACTTTGTTTCCTTTTCCCTGTGGTTGTTTGCTGATTAATAAGGTCACGTGTTATTTTGTGATTTTAGTGCATATATATATATATATATATAATATATATATATATATATATACTGTATAAGTGCTGTATAGCTAGTACTGTACTGTATTTATAATTTATTATTATTACGGTACTGTATTATATAGTATTTTATTATACAGTAGTGTACAGTACATTATTTATTATATATTAAAAACTTTTATTTTTTATTTTAACAAAATTTATCTGCATCATATATGTATCATGCACTGTTCACGTGATCTGTGACACTGATCACGACTGGGAGAGGAGTGCCACAGTTAAAAGGAGTGTCATATCAAGCCTGAGCCCTTATTTTGAAATTGTTAAAGAAAGGAGGAAGAAATCCAGGCAATCAACACTTGCTTCTTTCTTCAAAAAAAGGCAACCTTCTCAACCAGGGCCTTCAACAGAAGATCCTCAACCAGGACCTTCAAAAGCCAACTAAAACTTCTGCATTATGCCACTGTCAAAAAACATCAATGCAGGGGCCTGACAGTGGTGCTTATAAGACCACGTGTGGGCTCCAAACATGTGAAGGTAAGTGTACAAAATTTAATTGCTTTATGTATTTAATTTATTTTTTATTTATTATATTTATATAGGTTAAAAATAAAACACTTTTTTTAATTAAAAAAGTTTATTTCTGAGCTTTAAATACTCCAGTATTGAAAAGTTTACGTAAACTTTTTGGTGCCTGGAACCTAACCCTGTGATTTCCTATTGACTCCATTATACAAAGGGTTCCATTTGCACCGATTCCATTTGTGCCTGTCCCCCCAAGAACCTAACCCTGGCATAAATTGAGGGCTACCTGTATATATATTAGGGTGGTCCACTCTTATAGGGTGGAATTTTTTTTTGTGATTTGTTTTTATTGCTGGGTTGTAACTTATGAGGATGGATGAGAAACACCTCTGGGAAAGTTTTATTTGAATCAGTTAATTTGTAGGGGTAGCACATGACACGAAGTTTTGGTATAATCTGAAAATCACAGCAAAGTTAATCTTGGTGACAGTACATGACTATTAGGGTAACTAACAATTCAAAAATGAATTGACTAACAATTCCCTCTGCACCTCATTTGATCTTTGTTTTCTCGCCCAGTTGCCAGGCTGACTTCAGTGGTTGAGGAAACTGCTTCCTGTAGTTAGCAACAACTTGCAGGAGATACTGCAGTTGTTCCTCATTCCTGGTGTGGCAGCCGTTGTATTCATTAATGAGAGCAACCCCCCTCTCTGCATGATCATTCACGACAGAGAGGTTTGCCACTGATTTCTTCGCTATTTGGTAATCAGGATCAGTCCCAATCCCGCACCTCCTTCCTCAGGTATCCCACACCTGACCCCAGAGACAACAGCAGTCTTTTTGAGTTTGCTGTTGCTAGTGACTCGATTGAAGCCCCCTCAGCAACACCTTTCCTTCTCTTCTGGCAATCAGGCTTTCCTTCAACTTCCTCCATCGCCTTCACCATTGCTGTTTTAGTCTCTTCAGACACCTCAGGATCGAAAATCGCGAGGCCCACCATCTCCTCCGAAAGATACCAAAGATGACCGCTGAGTTTTTTTAATGCCACTTCCGAAATTTTGGGGTCATGGTATTCCCGAAGACTCTGCAGAAGACTGAGGTTGCTGCGAGGCACAGCAGCAGCTATTGCCGCTGTCATCCATGCCTGCAGGTAGATGGAAACAGCGAAGACACTGACATCCTTAAGACACTTTTGCTCTTGTGGAGTGAGGGCTGGGATTTGTCCCCTGAACAGCCACATCTTCAATGAATAGATCACCTTAGATAACCATCTGGCTTGGTGCATGGGGCCAGGTCGCTTGAAGGTGTAGTTGTCAATGCTCCCTCCCAAGAAAATGATAGTCATCTCGAAAGGATTTTGAGGAGTTTTTCCTCAGCAAAGCGGAGAATCCAATCTCTAATGGGGGCCAAGAGTCGATGCACCTCTTCATCATCCCATCCGGTGCCGTATGTTCCTGTGTCGATGAAGGTCCATTTGCTCTGAAACCTGCTGAACAATGGAACATCAGGTCCACTCATTGGGCCATAGCAAGCAGTGAAAACTCCACCGATCATCACTTCCATGATGTGATGACGGCAGGCAAAATGGAGAAGGTCTTTCTTCAACTTCTGCTCCAACAACACACACGCTCCATTCAAACGACCAGCATTGGAGGCAGTGGTGTCGAAACACATCCCCACGACAGATTCTTCGAGGCCCCAATCAGTCAATAATTCAAAAACTGCGCTGGCTTGGTGTTCTCCTGATCCAGTTGGTATTTTGGGGACTCCAAGGAGCTGAGATTGACCCGAAAAGGAGGAAATGAGCACAGGCAGCCGATGCACATGCGCATGGTCTCTGGTGTTGAGGAGGTCTGGAATAAGTTTTCCATCCCAGTGGATGATTGCAGGACCGGACTGGACTGAAAGGAAGCTTTTAGGCTACTGCAGATCATGATCCGATGTCGTTCTCTCTGCCGTTTGATGGAGGTCCGGGTGATGTTAAAATTCATTGGGCTGTGGCCAAGGCTCAATGCAGTCTGCTATTATGTAGGTTGCCATCCTGTCCGTAGTGTGTGTCCGATCTAGGGCAGCAGCTAGATTTGATGTTATCACATTCTTGACTCTTTTCACCTGTTTTGGAGGTCGCTTTCCACCTTTTGCCCATTCATCTTCGGTGGAGGATGACTCGTCAGTGACTGAGGATTCTGTTGAGGACACCAATACTGCTGTACCCGACGTTGATGCACCTTCATTGACTGCCTGCAATACAATCAAAGAAAATGGACAATTAGTGTTAACGAACAACCTAATCATTGCAATCAAATGAAAGTAGGAATTTGAAGAACAATCTCACCTTTCTCTTTCGCATCTCCTCCTCCATCTTCCTGTGGGCAGCTTGCTTTTCTTTTTCTGCTGTTTTTCTGTCTACTCCCACCATGCATCCCCGTCTTCCAGGCTCTCGCTGGGCCAGCAAGAAGGCCTTGTCTTCTGGGTTTTGATTAGAGACAAGGCATCAGCATGTGCCATATCAAATAGGTTCCGAAGTGTCTCCTTGAATCCCTCTTCGTTGTACACCTAAATATAAATAATAAATATATATATATATATGATAAATGTATTGACTATTGTACAGTATAATATGTCATACTCTCGAGAAACTATTTTATTTATCATTGATCATCCAACTCACCTGCTTCTGGCTCCTCCTCATTCGTCCTTTTTTTATTTTGATCCAATCTTGGTGAAGGTCCAAGATCTTTTGGATTCCTTTGTATTTTTCCCTTGTCAGGATTCGAGCTTTGTTCCAAAATATTTCAAGTTGACCCCACACTACTTGAGCACTTTCCTTCAACTCCTTCTTGAGATTAGTGTGGTGATGAAGGAAGCATGACAATACTTCTCCATGTGATGGTAATTTGCTTCCAAGAAGCTTGTCCTTCACTTTATCTCCTTCAAGGAGATAAAAGCAAGAGCTTCGAACTTGAGTCATCATATATCCAACCAATGAACACTACACCAATAATCTGTCAAGGAAAAGATGTATTACTGGAACTGGAACATAATATACAAGTAAATCTACTAGGTAGTGCAAAAGTGCAAAAATGAAGTACTGTGTGCTACCCCTAAAAAGTGATTGATTTGGGAAAAAATTGGCCAGAGGTGTTTTCTCATTCATCCTCACAAGTTACCATCTGGCAATAACAAAAAATCAAAACTTCAATTTTATGGACCACCCTAATATATAAAAATATATATATATATATATATTATGGAACATAATTACTACTTCACTGCTTGTATTTTTCTCTTGAGTATATAATTATGAAAAAAATTAACTTAACTGAGAATGGCTTATATCTATAACATACCAATACACAATATTATCGTACTTGTTTTTCAATTCCTGTACTTTTCAGTAGATGAAATCTTCTGAAGTAACTCCAGAGTTGATTTCAACATAGTGTAGAACTCCATACAGGTTTGATTGAAGTTTATTTTAGTTAAAAGTAAAGCTTTTAGAGTTGAGACTTTCAGTTGTGCTTTCTCAGATGTCCACGTCTTATTCATTTGAGAGAAAGCACATTCAGTCGAAGCATTAGTTCCTGGAAGACAGAGTATGAACTGAACTAATGCTGACATTCATTGATGATTGACATCTCTGGCCTTGAAATGAGTGAATACTTCCACCCAGCACTGGTCTGTTGATAATTTAGATGCATTCCACTCTGCTACTTTCTCATCACTAATGTACTTTGCAAAACACACGAACTCATCAAATAATTCAGTGTCAAATTTGGGGTCAAATAGTTGTTTTTCAGCAGCAAAATCCATTGTTTTCTCAACAACTGACCACTTTGGAACTTGTTTTAATAAAGCCCACTGTATACACTCAGCATTTGGCAAGTGACCCAACCATTGATCCAAGTACTTAACACATGTGTCATAAAACTCAACTAATATTTTCTTTACAGATAAGGAATCATTAGAATCAATCAACCCATCTTGTTCAAGTTTGTTTACAAAACTCCTGACTGAGAGTGGCACAAACACATTATCTTTCTTTGATTGCAAATTATCCTTCAGATCAGAAATTGCACTCATCGCTTCCACAACTGATATATGTTCACCCTCAATTTTTAAAACCACTTGGTGAAAGGTGGCTGCTTGACAGTGCACAAAGTTGAGCCAGATCTCTGATTGTGGGTTTTCAAAAAAGTTTTTCAGTATCACTGGACACTTGCTTTGGCTCAGAAAGTATGATCTTAGACCAGGAAACAACTTGAGTATTCTTTCAACTGCAGGCATTAATGCCAACCACCTTGTTTTACTATATCCCAGTAACTGTTTATATTCAATGTTCACAAAATCACAAAACTCTTTCAGCTCTTCTACTCCAACAGTATAGATGCATCAGGTCATCCCATAAGTAATGTTTTTTAGATCGGAATTTGAAGGACAAAAAAAAACTTGACTGAAACTTTTTAACCCTTAACCGCCGTGGTGCCCATATTTGGACACCTTCAAAATAATTGAAATATATTGAATAATTATTGTAATATCGTCTGCTACGCCGAGGTGGCCTTGCTTGAACACCTACCTGTAGATGCCAGATACCTCTTTCAGCAATATCTGTTTTTTTTTTATTTTATGGCTTTTTCAAACGACGTTTGTCTTGAGGGAAATGTTAGTTCAAAACCAAAAATATTTTGAAGAATGGAATCATTTACAGGTAAGATACAATGTTCTAATAATTTTTAGGGCAAAAACATATATCCTGGATTGTAAATAAGATTGCTTTTATTTAAAAAATATATTAGCATAAATATTAGATGTCATTAGAGTATAGTGCTAAAAAATGAGCAGCTAGGCATGGCAAAGTCCTCCTGGGCAAACGTTTTCTTTCATAGATTGAAAATTTTTGGGAAACTATTTTATTTTTTTAGAATAGTATTGATAGATATTTTGTAGACTAAAATTTATATATATATATATATATATATATATATATATATATATATATATGAAAATTATTTCACGAAGGTAACACGTGAAAAATATTTATGATGAATAAAACCACGAAGGAAAGGAAACACAAAATGGTGCTCAAGCGCTTTCGTCTAATGACATCCTCAGGAACACTGAAGTATATAAAAAGGTTAAGCCTATATATAGGTTACAGAAAGAAAAAAAGAAAAAATAAATAACATACATACACACACACACACACACATATATATATATATATATATATATATATATATATATATATATATACATACATATCTATATATACAAATACATACATACATACATACATACATATATATACAATAAACAGAGAAGTAAAAATAATAAAAAATTAAAAATTAAAACCTTAAAGGATTACCAATGAGGCGTACAGATTGTAAGGAAAAATATCAATTTTTAGCACAAGATCAAATGGATTATAAAAATACAAATTTATACTAGAACTCTGCCGGGTTTTAACACAATGCTGCCTATGGTCAGGTTTCGATATATATATAAAAAAAATAAAATAAAATGCAAATTAAAAGTTAATCGATTTTTAGCACAAGATCAAATGGATTATAAAAATACAAATTTATACTAGAACTCTGTCCGGGTTTTAACACATTGCTGCCTATGGTCAGGTTTCGATATATATAAAAAAATAAAATGCAAATTAAAAGTTAATAAAGTAGAAGACAAGTTTACCAAAGATTTAATGTTTTACACTTCTTATCTAAATCTGCTTTAAAGGAATTCAACATAACAGGATCGAGTTGAAAAAGACCTTTTCTGTTATGTTGAATTCCTTTAAAGCAGATTTAGATAAGAAGTGTAAAACATTAAATCTTTGGTAAACTTGTCTTCTACTTTATTAACTTTTAATTTGCATTTTATTTTTTTATATATATCGAAACCTGACCATAGGCAGCAATGTGTTAAAACCCGGACAGAGTTCTAGTATAAATTTGTATTTTTATAATCCATTTGATCTTGTGCTAAAAATCGATTAACTTTTAATTTGCATTTTATTTTATTTTTTTTTTTATATATATCGAAACCTGACCATAGGCAGCATTGTGTTAAAACCCGGCAGAGTTCTAGTATAAATTTGTATTTTTATAATCCATTTGATCTTGTGCTAAAAATCGATATTTTTCCTTACAATCTGTACGCCTCATTGGTAATCCTTTAAGGTTTTAATTTTTAATTTTTTATTATTTTTACTTCTCTGTTTATTGTATATATATGTATGTATGTATGTATGTATGTATGTATTTGTATATATAGATATGTATGTATGTATATATATATATATATATATATATATATATATATGTGTGTGTGTGTGTATGTTATTTATTTTTTCTTTTTTCTTTCTGTAACCTATATATAGGCTTAACCTTTTTATATACTTCAGTGTTCCTGAGGATGTCATTAGACGAAAGCGCTTGAGCACCATTTTGTGTTTCCTTTCCTTCGTGGTTTTATTCATCATATATATTATATATATTAGGGTGGTCCAAATCCATAGGGGAAAATTTCAAAATTGTCTTAGATAGTCTCCACAAGTGTGGTTTTTGTCCATTTAGTGTCCACATGGTCTGTGCAAAATTGCAGCGTGATTGGTGAATATTTAGAGGTCGCCCCACTCTGAATATATATATTATATAATGTACTTTTTCTTCCGTAGGTCCGATGGCTCAAACTCGATCAATTCCAAAAGTTTGGCTTCTAGGGATGGCAACTGGAACTTTATCCACGTCAAGGCTCCCTACATGCCTTGACGCCCTCCTCTTGGGGCAATACCACCACATCAATCAAAAGCAAACCACCTCCGACAGTCTGAACCAGGCATGCCAGAGGGTGATTGAAGTCTGGACCCGAGCGCGGATCCCAACTCAACGGATCGACTCCTGTGTCCGTAAGCTTTCAAAGCTTTTAGACCGCTACAAAACACTCAAGAAGCACAGGACCAGGCAACGTGCCAGCGATAGAATGAATGAAGACATCTTCAAAGCGGACATCCAGGAACTGTTTGACATCGCAACCAGTGATGCCATGAGCACAATCGTCAACGTTGAGGACCGAAATTTCCTGTCCATGCAGCGCAAGGACGTCAATTCTTGCAGCATGGCTGGCATTGATAAGGAAACGACTACACAAGAGGACAGAAAGCGATCCAGAATGGAGAAGGAAGCCAAGAGGAAGGCAAGGCATGAAGCAACACAGAAAGATTTGGAAGAAGCAGGAGTGTCATCAATTGATCTTTCCTCTTCTTCTTCTTCCCTTTTTTCGCAAGACGACGACGACTATAGACCATCGGTTCCGATTCCTTCTTCGTCTGAAGCTCCGGCACCAAAGCGTCCCAAGAACAAGGTTACGAACATTTTCCAATCTCCAGAAGTCATTCGAGCAATGGATCGCACCAATCTTTCTGACCGGAATGCTGTTTTCGTAACTGGAGCTGTATTACAGGCCGCGGGGCATGATCTGTCTGGGATGACGTGCTCTCGGAGCTCTATTCATCGCTACAGAGAAAGTGGGCGAGAACAGGCAGCTCGAGAAGACCTAGAATCATTCTCTCTAGAAGACCCTGTCCTTCTCCATTGGGACGGAAAGCTTCTCCCGGCATTGAAGGGAAGAAGACGAATGTGCATCGGATGGCAATCCTTATAACATTCAATGGACAGGAGAAGCTGCTTGGTGTCCCAAAGATGAAACAAGGAACTGGAGAAGCACAGGCCCAGGCATGCCTTCAAACTATGAAATTATGGAACGTGGAACAGCATGTGAGAGGTCTCGTCTTCGATACCACTGCGTCAAACACGGGTTTACATCGCGGAGCCTGTGTCAGGATTGAAGAAGCATTGGGTCACGAGCTAGTTTGGATCGGTTGTCGACATCATATACTTGAAGTCGTACTTGCTGATGTCTTTGCCTCAATATTTGGCTCAACAGGAAGTCCTGAAACAGGCCTTTTTAAGCGATTTCAAAAGGAATGGCCATCTCTCTCCCACGAAGCATTTGTCTCAGCATCGGACAGCTTGTTCGAGAACCCTCAACTCCAAGAGATGAGAAAAGAGATGCTCACTTACTTACCTAACGCTCTTCAGGCAAGCCAACCTCGTGACGACTACAAGGAGTTCCTTGAACTATCTTTGCTCTTCCTGGGGGGAAAGACTGGTGGTCAACTCTTTATCCGAGCTCCGGGTACCATGCACCACGCGAGATGGATGGCGAAGGCGATTTATGCGCTCAAAATCTACCTCTTTCACTATCAATTCAAGCTCACAGCACGCGAAGAACGAAACGTGACTCAGCTGGCTTTATTTGTCAGTCTGATTTACGTCAAGTACTGGCATGAAGCGCCAATGGGG